>JANHGL010006354.1:0-184313 GCA_024611195.1 Ceyx melanurus
CTTCGTCCGCGCGGGGCTCGGGGCAGCCCTGCCGTGCCCCAGCCGTGTGCCCGGGCAGGCCGTGTGCTCGGGGCGCGGGGTGTTTCTGCGTGTCCTTTCCCGCGTCCCATCTTCCGTTCGTGTTGCGTGACTTTAAACTGTTGCGCGATTGACACGCTCAAAGCGGGGATGGTTTATTTCGAGGCAAGGGAGGCAGCTTTGCTTTGCCTGGGAGCTGCGAGGCGGCCGCGTTGCGGGAGCAGGTGAGGGGTGATCCTGGGCTGCAGTGGCCTTGCCGGATTGCGGCTGGTGCCCCTGGGCAGCATCTGCAGCCTCCCGAGCCGTGCCAGGTACTCCCTTGGCCAGCAGTGCGGGGGCAGCCCGCGCTCTATACTGGTCGTATTTCTTGGTCATTAGGTCATTTTTTCTTCACCTTTGTTAAATCACCCCGAGGTTTATTCCGAGTTTAGCCAAATCACGGGCCTTGTAACTCAAGACTTTTGAGGATTAACATGAATCTCAATTACAGAGCTGTCCTCGGAAGACGTTTCAGGAGCAGGTCTTTCCTACGTGTCTGTGGCTAGAGAAGACCCATTCGTCATCTAATGGACCATTTCTGCTCTGCCTTGGGAGCAGGAATGAAGATGATACTGAATAACTGTTGTACTTTGGTTAATATCTTTCCTTTGGTCAAAGAGTTCCAGAGAGCTGTGAGGAGGAGGAGACACTGCTCCATGAGTAACTATTTAGCCAGGAACTTTACTTGTCAGGCTCTGCGTCAGTGTCACTGGTTGCAATGATTTATTGAGATAACTGTTCCTCTGCAGGGAATTTGCAGCACTATTTTAATTTCTTTAATGCATAGAAAGTTACATTTAAAATTTTGTAAACTGAACCATCTTAAAAAAACAAATCCCAAACCAACTAATCTAAAACTCCAAGATAACCAGAGGAAGCACTTCCCAGTGATGTGGTGGCACCCTACCTTCTCCTGGGAAAGTGTTTAATATTTGAAATAGGTCTGTATTAAACTGTCACAAAGCTTTTAGTCCTCTCTCTTCTTGTTTCTGTCTATGCCTTATCTTACCAGAAATCAGTTCTGTCCCTTCAGCAGGGAATGCTGGAGTCTACAGCTGGGAACTTTGGGGTAGAGTAGAGACAGTTCCATCTTATGTGTAATTCTGCCTGTGCATTAGATGCTCTTTGGTAGCTTCCCAGGTACTGTCTATTTATTTGATTCAGATATTTTAAACGAACTATTGGTGTTCCAGGAATATTACTTTTTTGAAGAGTTTTTTCAAGGAGAGAAATGGGAGCTCTAGGTGGATCCTTTAAAAAGGCTACAATGTAAACTACAAAATCCAGAAAAATGCACTAACTGCAGTGTCTTTTATAGGAGACTCATTTGCTCTCAGTTGGTGGAGTGATTCCAGTGCTGCACTAGCCGTAGATGTTGCTGACCAACAGTTGTACAAAATAGAAAATGTCTCATTCTGTCCTTTCAGAAAAAGAAGAATTTAAGTATAATTTCTAAAGTCTGTTTAGTGCCTGCATGGGTAAAACTGATGGAGTTCATGTGTGTGTATCAGTTTGTTTCAGAAAGTGTTCAGAGAGTCCCAAAATGATGTGAATTTGCATTTCTGTGCCTCCAAATGATCTTAAGGTATAGGAGACAATGTGCTGTCTCTGCTCATGGGACTTCTAGTTGACTTCGTTGCAGGGCACTTAGTGATGACAAGTTTTCAACATTTAAGATTGTTGAATTTGACATAAGTTATTTTTCAGAATTCAAGAAGAAATAAGAGTCTGAACAAAAGCAGCCAGAAGTAGTAGCTTGACTCATTGATACGCAGTCTCTGGAATTTTCCTCTGTGTGGGCTGAAAACCTCTTGTGAGAATGATTCTACTTTGGGTTACAAGCTTCAAACAATTCATTCAAATTATTCATGAACGGGCTTTCATGATGAAAAACTTGGAAGAGCATAGCAGAAAGAAAAAGGTACATGGCAGATAGGTGCTGTGGAACATTATGTATATAAAAGATACTTTCCTACTTGCATCTTTGGTACCAAATGAGGTCCTTTGTCCAGGCACTTTTCCCTCTTCTTGTGCAAAGGGATTTAAAAAATTTATGAAAACTGTTGTTTTGTGAGTAAGGAACCTGGTTTAATTTACTGTATTTGCAGCCATCGGCCTCAGTCCTGTGAGCTGCTGGAATTTCTCAAAAAAAGCAATAACAGATCTATATCAAATACAGGCCCAGACCTTCAGTGAGAAACATCATCACAGCAGGACAGGGTAACATTCCTTTGCTCTATTGGACAGGTGACTTCAACTTTCTTTGCAATAAACTGTTTGGTCATTATTCACAAATCTGCAGATGATTTTCAATCATCTTTTCCATTAGTATTTGCAAATGACTTGTCCTGCTTCACTCTTGATGCACTAACACCTTCCTTTTCTTTGAGTTAGGCCTTCCCTGAGATCAGTTTACACGTTGCCATAAGTCTTTGTGGAGAAGGACATTCTATTTTTAGTTTCTCAGAGCTACCAGGTCTTTTTGGTGTTGCTGTTTTATGTAGCTTTAAACTTTTATAACTAGTTTTATTAACTGGCATTTAGCTGTGGGATATCAGAATGCTAGTAGGTGGGTGTGTGAAACAAAGATGACTTAAAATAACTCTCTCCTCTTCAGTGTGTGTGTTTGCAGGCACTGAGGAGTGCTTCTATTTTGGATGTATTTTACTGAAGTCACTCCATTTCAGTAAAGAAAAATAGTTTCAGTGAAGTCTAACTGATGAGCTGAGAGGTAGAGACAGGGTCTCTTGGAGAAGTGTACTGAACTTGCCCTAAAACTTGAAGCTTAGGATGTTACTTGTCATTGTTGCTGGGCAGCTGGAACCTCAGAACACATAAAGCTTCCTCCTCTTAATATATTTCTGATGCTAAACGAGTTGCTTTAGCCAAGTATTACCTCTGATCTTGTGAGACTTGTGAACAGGCATTACTGTAATTGCTGCTCTGGGTCTAAGGAGCCTGGGTTAATTAACTGTTGTTTATAATCACAGGCTTCAGTCCTGTAAAGTGCTAGACTCTCACAAAAAGCAATGGCTCTAATGTACTTTACTCCTGTAGTGGCTGCTGGTGCTCTTGGGTAAATTGGGCAGACATACTAGATCTTTATTTTTCCTGTTTGATATTTCCTCCTTCATCCCTTCTTTCTTCATTCCCTTTCCTTCATCACATCCTTTGTTTCAAGATGAAGACCTTGTGATTTCTCAGGCATATTGGTAATAATGATAATAGTCTGTTAATGGCAGCACGGCTGGTTGGGGCTCATAATTCAGTTACTGAGCATCTCGGCTGTCAGAGACAGGGCTCTCTTTACAGAGGTTATTTTTTGACTGTGTACAGGATTTTATTGAAACATTTTGCTGTTTTCAGTCACTTGGTATCTTTCAGGTGTTGTTTTTATCTGGATGTAACATTGTTTTAAGGATGGGGATGAAGAAGCATGAGAAATTGAGGAAATGCTACAGTGTTCTCAGCTGGGCTGTGGCCTCTTGCATACTTGTCTGGATGGCTTGTATTTTGAGATGGATAAAGCAATGGCCTGACTTGGTGATTTTAAGTGCCTAATTCATGTTTTCATGCTTTAGTAAGATTTTTTCCAAAACTTCTCTGCTTTTTAAAAGGGTTAGGGCTGCAGCATCTATCTCCAAGCTTGGCCCATTTGTGTATCTTTGAAGTATTTTTTTTTTTTATGGAAGTTTTTCTACCTTTCCATCTTTAACCTCAGAAGAGAACAGGGTTAGGATGAAGATTTCTCATGCAAAGGCCAGTGAAGCTGATCTGTGTCCTAACTAATCACATGGGAAAAAAAGTATGTAAGAGACAGCACTATTTTTAGAAGCTGCTAGTTTTAACAATATATAATTTCCAGTGTTTTTTAAAATGATCTATTTTTATTTTAAACTGAGTAGTCTCCAAATCCCCTTGCGTGAAATAGCTTTAGTCTGTTAGATCAGTTTTCTACTATCCTTTAATGAAGCCTCCAGTATCCCATATTTTGAGGATTTTTCCAGTAGGTTCCTATCTCACTGACAATAAATCTACTTCTAATGAAATGAAGTTGGAATACTGATTATCTACACATTCCCTATAGCTGTCTCTGTAATTTACAGATCACAAGATGTTGCATTACCATTAGCCTGCTAGGCTGTAACCCAGGAGAAAGAAAAGCATGTTTTAGATGCTTAAATATTCATTGGAGAAGGGACTGGAGACCAGGTAACCTCTCTAACTGTTTAAGTCCAGAGCCTTTCAGGTCAATTAATTTTTAAATATCTTGTATAAAATGGAACAATCTCTGTAGGAGATCCTGGAAGTGGGTCACCCAAACACTTTAATGTACTCTTGGGTATGTCTCTGGAAGGTGGAATGTGTTTGGGTCCTGCTGAGCAGAAGGAAAATCTGGGACCAAGCCTGCTGGGCCCTGAGTGAATGAGCTACTGGATAAGAACGGGCAGCACAACCACATCAGCTGCTCCTTCTCTTCCTTGGTGGTTTTAAGAGTAGTTTGAGTTTTCCTTCCATTTGGTTTTGAAAACACCTGAAATATGGCAGCTTGTTAAGTCTGTCTCTTGTTTGATTCTAAATAGATTTTTTTCTCTTTGGACAGCAATTTTTTTTTTTTTAAATTCACTTCCCTGCTTCAACATTGAGCTGAGGATTTAGTTATTCTCAGAGTTCTAGTATTTAGCCTTCATGGATTAATGGCATGTAAAGAAATCTTTCCATATGCTATCTTCTGTGAGGTATGTTCTTTGCCAAGAACTATTTTTTCACTGATACTAATAAACATATCCTGTAGTTTTAATGGGTTAGTGCAACTAGGGAAGAAATAAGTAAAATACTGAGCTATAGGCATTTGCTAACACTGTAAATTATCCTAGTAGGAGGATCTGATCCCTGTTTAAGAAGGAAGGTAAAGCTCTTGCAGACTGACAGCCCAAGTTGACTACTAGAAAGTGTTTCCAGTACTGTGAGTTGGTGTGAATTGGTGTAGAGGAGGAGAAGTTTGCAAACTGAACTCACCTTTCCACCAGAGCTTAGTTGAAGAAACAAGTTCTGGTTTTATTGCAGGAACCTTTAAAATGTTCTACAGATATGCACACCCACATCTATAAAAGTGCTATGAAAAGTATATAAACATACTTATATATATCAATATATACATGCATGTGTGCATATACTGAGTGTGGTTTTTGTCACTGGGGCTTGAAGAGCTGTTTTCATGAGGGTTCTGCCTGCTTGCTGTTTATGAAGTCTTAGAACTAGCTGTCTTGAATCCCAGACTGGTTTCCTTTGTGTGTTTGAGCAAAACCCATCCTAGAGAGAAAAATGAAGTTTCCTGTAATGCATCTTCAATCCCAGTGTAATTCATGTTGTTGCTTTGTTATTTTTGAACAATATTCCCTAGCTGGCCCTCATACTAAAATGTGAAGAAACCATGTAATAATAATAATAAAAAGAATTCTTGCTGGTAGTGGCCTTCTTTACAAATCAGTCTAATGTAATGTCCTCATTATTGAGAGCCACAGGAAATATGCAGCAACACTTTGGATTAGACTGAAAGCATATGCCCATATAATGACAATTAAATGTACAACAAACCCTTGCCCACAGAACACAGTCCTTGTCTTTTAACCTTGGGGAAAAATGACTTTTTAAACTATGACTTGAAGTCCATTGAAGCTATAGCTTTGAAGAGATGTTGAAAATACACTATTTAAATTCCAAGGTCATTGCAAATTCAGCTTTGATTTAATGCCTTTATCTAAGCAAACTATCTCTTAATGAGTGGTTTTATGCCAGATACTCCATAAAGGGGAGTTTACTGTTTAAGCTCTTAATGAAGAATAACCCTTTGCTTTAGTGATGGCATAACACTTAGCAGATATTGAGAGTAAGCTCTAGACAAAGACCCTAAATTCAGTTTAGCACCTAGACTGTGATTGGTTCCATTTAAGAATGTCATGGATTTAGGTTTTCATGGTGAAAATGGATATGAATAATGCTAATTCCTCTCAAATCATGCAATTATTGTACTTCTATTGCAATCTAATGGCAATACTAGAGAAATACTTCAGTCTCTGCAACCATTCAATTAATTTTGTTATGTTTTTTCCTTTCTTTTTCTTTTCCCCCTAGGAATTAGAGTTGTTTTTCCTAGTCTGGGCTGTTAATTATTTCTAGTTGCTAAAGACCTGAACTAGCTTGCAGAGATTTTAGGTTTTGTTTGAAAACTCATTCTTTTTTTCATCCCCAAGTTACCAGTTTCTTTTCCCTCTTGGTCCTTGTTAAAATAGGTATTTTATGTATATTGAAAGAGGCAGGCAATGCTTTGCACCAGCTGCTGCCTGTTTCTAAAGCATTTGATCACTGCATACTTGCTTTGGTACAGTATGTGTATGTGAGCACACACAGATACTGTACCTGTGATGAAGTGAGTGGTTTATGGAAGGTGGGAATGGGTTGGGATTGCAGCTGGTGTTCTGAACTGTGGCTTGTACTTAAGACACTATTGTATTATTTTCTTCATTTGAGATTAAATGTGCAGAGTCCAGTGACCTCTTTGGTCATGGTGGCTTTCTGAAGCCCTTTTTTACCAGAGGGTGGAACATGACCTATCTTTTGTCATAGCTGGCCAACAACACTGAGAAAGTCAGAGCTGAGTTTTGGGATTTCATGGTTCAGAAAAAACACTTCCAGGACTTGTAAGCTGAAGGTATTTGTAAACTAAATTACCCTTAAAATATTTACTACTTCTGAACTTTCTCTCAGCAGGACAACAGTTGAAAGCATAAACCAGAAAATGTAGATGTCATATGCAATTGTTTGGACTTCACTTATATACTACTTTGAATTCACTTTTTTTTTTAACCTAAGTGCATCTTATGACCTGATGTTCATTCTTTTTCTAGGTATACAAAACTTGGCTATGCAGGAAATACAGAACCTCAGTTCATTATTCCATCATGTGAGTAATTTTTTTATCCCTCCAAATGGTACCAGACTCTGCTGTTTCCCAGCACTTTCAGGAGGAAATGACACACTTTCCAATTCCCAGCTCAGCCTTCAGAGGCTCTTGTCCATCTGGGAAGTGATACTCATTGTGTTAGCATCTTTGGCTAGGGTGTAGCTAAACAGAACTCCTTGTTTGCAGTTAGCTGGGACTGTTGCTCATTAAATCAGCTCTTGGTTGCTATGACAAAGATGAAGAGAGCTCCAGTCCAATTTCCTTTTTATCCCTGTTATTTTTCTGCCAGGGCTCGAGTGGGCAGAATGCAATTTACCTCCTGTCTACCTGCCACCATGGTTACTGCCCAGATAGTCTGGGGAAGGCTCACAATCAAATTAAGTCCTGAAGTGCAGGTGGTGTCTGCCTTATTTACATTGTCTGGGGCTGGAGACAGTTTAATATTTCAAAAAGTTGTTCCTATTAGAGAGTTTTCTGGGTGTGTGTTTACCAATTAAAATGGTTTTGCCCATTTAACATGGTTTTGTTCAGGAGATTTTTCTCTTAGGTTTTTTTTTTTTGTATGGTAAACTTGTTTAAAATGCTACACCTTCCTGATGTTCTTCCTGTTAATTGTCTTAATAGATTCTCTCAAAGGCTGTGTATGTATAAATACTAGTAGTGACTATATATTTTCATCTATAATGGCATCTGGTATCTCATGACTATCTCCACTTGTGTTAATTACTTTTTTTTGGTGAACTTTGGCAATTAACTACTTATTAACGAATCTAGACTGCCTTGTAGCTGCTCACAGTAGAGGTCTAAAGATAAGGAAATAATGAAGGTAACTGGGGGCCAAAAAGGTAGAGGGGGTCATGCTCTTTACCAGATGTATTCAAACCTAAACCATTGGTAAAGATTTAAATATCTTTATTAAAGGAGATGCCAGGAGGTTCCCGGGAATGTGTTAAAAATCCTGTGTTATAAACCTATCAACTTGTTGGGGCTTAAAACTGATTCCAAAAGAACTGGCTGGTGCTGATAGTATTTGGTGTGCTTGTGGATGATGCCTCTCTACTCTGTATTTCCTACTGTATGTTATTTAGCTCCTGGTTATGTCCTATTAACAGAAAACTGTACGTAAATAAGACAGTTTTAAGAGTACTTTATTCCATTTTTATTTATAGCTTGCCCTAGTTTTGCTTTTTGCTGTCTCATCTCTGTGCCTATAACCACCATCTAATCATTCTAGTGATAGTTGCAGCTTGCTAATGGGAAGCATAAGTGTCCCCAAAGATTTCTCTGTAGCACTGCAAATTGATTTCTCCCCTCCCCCCTTTCTCCTTCTCACCGACTGTGATGATGACTCCAATACTTATTTCTGAAGTACATAGCTTATTTTTTTCTTCTCCTGTGCTTTCTATTAATTCCATAGTTGAAACTCAAACATATCCCAGTCCTTACTGGCTTAAGGAATATCTCCAGTGGAATGCTGCACTTGCACTGGTTTAGTGACTGTTGTAATCTGTAACAGAACACATTTCTAATATTTTCTCTGATTTACTATACATCTTAATGAATTATTCTTCATATAATTCTGCATGAATCACTGAGAATGAACTCTGCTGTACTGGCTTGTCAATAGATCTCTTAAATAATTTCTACTCTCTGGAAGCTGTGTTTTCTGGATCTTAATTTTTATTCCTGGAAAAAAATCCTTAAGTAAATAGATAATAATTACTCAATATTTAATGATTTTGATTTGTTTGGGTTTTATTTTAAGGTATTGCAATTCGAGAATCAGCCAAAGTAGGTGATCAAGCTCAGAGGAGGGTGATGAAGGGTGTTGATGATCTGGATTTTTTCATAGGAGATGAAGCCATAGATAAACCTACCTATGCTACAAAGGTAAGCAGTCAATATGTTGAAGTTGTTCCAAACATGTTCTAGGGGTTTTTGATAGCCATTTGAAACATACATTTGCTTTTTTGCAAAGTATGTCTGTTGCTTTTTAAAAGCTGTGTGATTAAGTTCATGGTTTAATCATTTATTTTCATGTCTGTTTTCCTAATGCTGTCCTGTGTGATTGATGGCTGAACCCTTCTGTAAATATCCATTGGTACAGGGCAGCTGTTCAGTTTGCAAAATGATTAGCTATTAAAATAGTCACAAGCATTGAATATTTAAATGGTTGCTAGAAGTGTGTCCTCTTAACATGGCATATGAACTGGGAGATGTGTTGGATACTTTTGCTTCAGGGAATGTCACAAGAGTTTTGTGGTGGGCTTTCTTCAGCTTTCTTGTGAATCACATTTTCCAGACCCTAGCAAGGAACTTGTACTTACAAAATATTGCTGGCTTATGAATTATGTGGAAAAAAATCATATTTTATATATCCTACCATATTACTTAAATGTCAGTTGTGTTCTTAACATTGAGCAAAATGTAAACATCATCCCTGCCAGAATTTTCATTGAAAAACATATAGCCCCTGTGGGCTTTTTATGGATTGGAAGGCATATTGAAGCCAAATATGAATCTTAACTTTATAAACTATAAAATTGATACAAGAAGAGGTTAAAGCACAGTGCTGCAATAGAGCAAGAGCAGTGTTAGGAGCAGAGTCTGGATTCTGGCTTCCAGTCCTGCAAGATAGAATTGCAATCTGAAATAGCTGGGAGCAGAAGATAACTTCAAATAGTGCCTCTGAATAGAATGAGAATGGAGGAATGATAAGATCACCAGGAGATGAGGTGCTTGTATTCTTGCAGAAGATGGAAGGGTTTGAGGACTTAGGCTGTTCCTATTTCTGTACTTTTTTTTTTATCCTGGTATGGTGTGGAGTGTTGACAAGGTTTCTTGCTTTCAGTGGCCTATACGACATGGAATTGTTGAAGACTGGGACCTCATGGAGAGATTCATGGAGCAGGTCATTTTTAAATACCTACGAGCTGAGCCTGAGGATCACTATTTTTTAATGGTGAGTTAATGAGTCTAGGTAAGAAAATATTTTTATAAGGGGAAAATGAATATTCCAAGCACAAGTAGGTCTGTTGGAGTATCTTTCTGTGTATATGTCTTTTATTTTTTTATAAGCCAGGGTGGTAGGGGAAAAAGGAAGAGGGAGGAGGAAAGTAGTCTGCAAAGCTTCATTCCAGCTAAAATCTGTTCATTTTGTGATGCAGGCTACTGCAGGCTGGATATTGGTTATGAAAAGCTTCAGTCACTTTGTTCAAATAGTTTGAAATTTTCAATTTTGCAGTGCACTCAAAATAGAAAAGTTTGATTATCATCAAGCTGATCAGTGCATTAACTGCTAGGTCTCTTTTAGGTTCTTTTGCAATACTTTTTTTCTCTCTCCCCCTGCAGACAGAGCCTCCACTGAACACACCAGAAAACAGAGAGTATCTTGCAGAGATCATGTTTGAATCATTTAACATACCAGGACTTTACATTGCTGTTCAGGTGAACTTCTAAAGTGCAGTATAGCTGCAGTGTGTATAGCCTTCTGCATGCATGTGTCTAAAACATTTGAAACAGTATTTTCTGAGCTTTTGAATTAGCACAGTTCTGCCTGCTTCTAAATATAACCCCTTTCCCATGTAGGCAGTGTTGGCCTTGGCTGCCTCTTGGACATCACGGCAGGTTGGGGAACGAACTCTGACTGGAATTGTCATTGACAGTGGTGATGGAGTCACCCATGTCATTCCTGTGGTATGTAGCAGGGTGCAGTTTATCTGTGGTTTGGACAAGTACAGGGTTTGTTTATTATAGATTTACATAAGAATTGTCAAACTAAACTTTATTTTTAATTTTTTAGTATTGCTTGGTTGTTTGGGATTTTTTCCTCCCTTATGATTGTTTTGAAAAGTAAGTATTTTATCATGTGAACTTATTTATGCAATTAATTTAGCTTGCAGACTATAGGAGGGTCACAGTAAGGAATCATTAGGCCATCTTGTAAAGGCTGTTTCTGTGTAAAACCTTGTCTTCTGCTACAGTGATGCCAATTCCATTTAATATTAATTAACATAAAAACCATATACAATATGAAACCACATTATGGTTTTGGATCTCCTGCATGCCACCAACATCTGACAAATTTTCCAGCATTTACCATATGAAACTGAAAAGTATATTAAAAAAAACCCAAAACACTCCAAGAAGTAATGTTGGCTCAGCAATACCAGTGTTATCAGTAAATGCATCCTGAAAAGAAATTCAGCAAATAGGTTTCTTGTTTTTATTCTGCTTATTGTTAGATACTACTTGATTTGATTCTTGCCTGAGAAATTTTAATAATTTTAATACTTATTCCTGGTTTTTTTTTGTTGTAAAATAGGATATGAGTGGTCTGTTTATATTACATTTACTTTTCAGATCATGCCTAAAAGGAGCCATCTAATCAGACCATCTTCTAATGTGTGCAAGATGTTTTTTGTCTCTCATTTGTGTATCTATTAAATAATCATAGCCTCATAGAATGGTAGGTGTTGGAAAGGACCTCTGGAGATCACTGAGTCCAACCCCCTGCCAGAGCAGGATCATCCAGGGCAGGCCACACAGGAACACATCTGTTTATATGTTGTAATCAGGGTCTTTTCAGTATAAGTAATATCCACTTTGTAATGGGTTGAACATTTTAATAGAAATTGTACAGTTTCAAGATTTTACCTTTAAAAAAGTAAAATGTTTTTAGTAATTTTTTAAACTAAAAATAAGTATTTTTAAAAGCAATGTTAGTTTTGCTGTTATTTATTGATAATAAGAATTTTTTTCCCTAAATATTTTTTTTCCTCTCCTCCTACATAGGCAGAAGGCTATGTAATTGGAAGTTGCATCAAACATATTCCTATTGCAGGTAGAGATATTACTTACTTTATTCAACAGCTCCTAAGGGAAAGGGAGGTGGGAATTCCTCCTGAACAGTCTCTGGAGACAGCAAAAGCCATAAAGGTACACCCCTATTTATCTCTTAATAAGTACATAAATAAAACCCTCAGAGGTAATTTTTTTTTGGCTTCAGCAAGTTGCTAGTGGCTGTCTTAAAAATGCAAATGTAGGCAGTATATTGTAATTACATGAGCTTCTGGTGTTTTAGCCAATCAAGTGTGGGGGAAGGAGAAAAAGGAAGAAAATATTCATGCTAGACTATTTGGAGTGAAGATGTTCTGCAAATCAAATCAGCATCCTAAGCTTTAGATTTGTTTAAAATGAGTTTTCTAATTTAATAATAAAAGAATGTCATGTCAGTAGGGTGGTTGTGTGGGTCCAATCCTCCCATGACAGCTTGCCAGTGAACTTTATTGTCACAGACCTCCTGGGTGGGATGCCCTCATTTTGAGAGGGCCAAATGGAGACCAGTCAGTGGTGCAGTTGTGCTGGAACAGGGCATGGCATGTCTCTGGGGGGTCTTTCCAGCTGTTATTTGGGTGAGAACATCTGTTCAGCAGCCCCTCTGTAAGAATGCTTATGTATTGCTTTGTCTTCTGATTGTGTTCTACTTGAATTCAGTGATGGAATAACGATTTTGGCAGCTTTTAATGCCTGTTGTTTCTGAACAGGAGAAATACTGTTACATTTGCCCAGACATAGTGAAAGAATTTGCCAAGTACGACGGAGATCCTCGGAAGTGGATCAAGCAGTACACGGGCATCAACGCCATCAACAGAACCAACTTTGTTATCGATGTGGGCTATGAAAGGTTCCTCGGACCTGAAATTTTCTTTCATCCTGAGGTAAGAATAGGGACGGGCAGTATGAAGTTATAGAAACTTTACTGTGCGAGTGAAGAGGGGGGAGGGAGGAGCTCTCATTTCTGGTGCCAGTGCGCCATCAGGTGGAAGCACAGTGGCACTCAGCCTCACTGCAAGCCAGATGAACTCCTGGGCAACTAAAGCACAGAACAACATAAGCACAATAGATAACTGTTTTTCAAACGCCCTGTGCAACACTTGAAACATCCTATTCTGTTTCTTTCAAGGTATTCTAAAATTGATGAGAATTTTTTTGAACTTAGAGGTTTTATACAGTATTTTCATTTTTTCTTTCAGCATTGGTTTAAACCTGTGTGCCTTTATACTATATTTAATTATGCCACCAGTCCTTTTGGGCACTGCTCTGCATGCTGGCATTGCACCCATAACATCCTAATTCTTGGACACAGACTGTTGAAACAATGTATAAAGCAAGGATGATAAATTGGTCCTTGATGGAAGTCCAGTGAAATCTCTGATGTGGTCCTGAGTAACACACACAATTCTGGGAGACACTTCAATGCCTAGTCTGTCTGGTTTTTGTTAATTCAGCTTAAGTGAGCTTCAGGATATTGGGAGAGGAAAGAGGAAAGTTTTTAAATGTTACAGCATAGCAGATAAGATTCTCTCCATTCCTGCACACTCCAGTGAGTTTATTGCAGGCACCCATAACCTGTAATGCTATTAAAAAAATTAATCAAGATCCTAATTAACACTGAGGAGGAGGGTAGACAAAGGGAAACCTCATACTGGAAGAACATAAACAACCTTAATTCTCCCACCTTTTGTCTAAATTCCAGCCTTAATCTCTTTGTGGTCAGTTTGTAGCCATCTGATCTTGTGCCAACAGTAAAACTCTGGGCTGAATAGTTTGTCCTCCCTGCTGTTTCCCCATGTGACCTTTCAGAGAGGCATTGAATCTCATGTCAGACATCATTTTAACATCTCCTCTTTCCATAGTCCTTTCAAAAACACTTAGGATCAGGATAAAGGACTAATTTCCATTTTCTTCATTTCTTGATAGTTTCTTGGCTCTGTATTGAAATAAAAAAAAAAACAAAACACAAAACACCAAACCCTGACCTGCCTTTGTAGACAAGAAAAAGCACACTAGATGATCTGTACTGCATCCAAAGAGAGTTTCTCACTGGACTTCATTAACTCCTCACCTCACAGGGTATCAAGTTAGCTAGGTAAAAGCTGCCTTCTGTAAAGCTCTCTTGTGATCTTTTTCTATTTTCAGCTTATGAAATTTGTTCTGAAGTCTTTAATATTCTTGTACTTAGGCTTTGGGGCTTGTAGGTATCCAGGTTATTTCTCCAGTTCTTAAAATAGGTATTTTACTTGCTCTTCTCCAAACATACAGCATTTGCTAGCAGACTGCAATCTCACATGTCAGTTCTCTTGTCCCTGTTCTGGGAGCTTGTTACACCCTGCTTTGGATGTCATAACTCTCATTTCTACTTATTTCTACTTATCCCTGCTGTTTTATCAATATCTTTTGGAGAGCTTGGGAGAAGTTTTCAGGCTGTAGCTCATTCAGATGAGTGCTCTCCATGTGGAGCAACACCACTTCTTTCTTCTCTTTTAATTTACATGGCTTCATGTTATAGTTTCTTGCATGATTAATTCTTACTGTAGAAATTAGATTGAATTCTTGGGTATTTTTCACATCATTCTTATGGTTCCTGATCTCCAAGCTGACTTCCTTTGCTAATTTCTCTTTGAGTTCAACGTACTTCTTGTGTTTTGGCTTTTGTTACTTATCCAGTTAAATATTTTAATCTTATTTAGGATGTGAATCCCAAATAGTTTCTACACCTTTGAGAAATATTTGAAGTTCTCTAATGATTTATAATAATACATTGTTATGTATTGACAATTCATTTAATTTCTCAAGGTTTAGTATCTGAAACAATACCCAGGCTATGAATTTAATTTTTTTTTTTTAAAGCTCATGTTAAACTTTAAGTGGAAAATTGGCACTAGTCCAGTAATGTTTTCTACCATTAGCAGATCTGAGTCCCTAGTATCTGACTTTTTGGTGAGCATTTTACATAAGTATTTTAGTAGGGCTGGAAATTCTTTACAGGAGAACATTCTGATTTTCACACTAATTACTTTTGATTTTACTTAAAAGGAAAGACAGGGCCATGTTACACAGTAGCAGTATGTTTAATATCGCAGGAGAACTCGAGCTCATGTCACTTGCAATAGCAGATCCATAGTGCACAAACTGCAAACAGTAAATTTATGACTAAGGAAGAGAGTCTGTATTTATCAGAAAATGGAATTCTCATTTTCCTTGTACAGAAGTGGGTTTGTTAGAAAGTAGAATAGTGGTGAGCAGGAATAACACTGACTCTGATTCCCACTCGCCTCCTTTAAAAGTGCTGTTACAAAGTCTCTCTTCAGTCTCATTTCTGCTTGTTTTTTTTTCCCTCCATTTTTCAGACAAAAAATATTAATGCCTATTCTATTTCATTTTTAGTTTGCTAACCCTGATTTTATGGAGTCCATTTCGGATGTAGTTGATGAAGTGATCCAGAACTGTCCCATTGACGTCCGGCGCCCGTTATATAAGGTAAAGTCCTGCTGGTGTAAGAGAAACTGGATTTATTTGCAGAGTATTGACATCATCCTGCTGAAGCACACTGCCCCCACAGTGGGAAATGGGAACTTTGAAAAGTGCCACTACTGAATGAAGAGTACTTGATATTTGCTGCTTTTTATTTTTAAAAGGAGGATTATCAGGAACAGAGTTTTGATCTATAGTTATGTATTGTCCCCGAGGAACTGAGGCAGATGTTATTTGTACCTGACATTTTTAATATGAATTCATGTGAGTGAAAGTCCCTGGCTTTTGTGCATTTTGAGAGCTATGTCATGGTCTCACCCCTCTCACTCCCCTCTGCCCCCTGCTTTATATATTTTTTCATAGGCTTGACTTGTATCTGCCTGCTAGCTGCAGGTTTAGCCAGGTACTGAGCCCAGCATTAAAGTACACAAAGACTTAGTCTTTTAGGTGACAGTAATGAAGCCTGCTTAGGCTTGCCCAGGATGTAGTCTAGAGAGTGCTTTTAGTCTCTTGATTCTTTAAGAAATGAAAAGGAAGGTACTGACTGGTCTGAAAGACCAAAGTTGAGATAGAGCAATAGCTTCATCACTTGGGAGTCCCACTGTCCATGTCACCAACAAAGATGTTCAACAGCACTGGTCCCAGCCCTGGTCCCTGAGGGACTCCTCTTGTCAAGGGTCTCCATCTGGACATCGAGCCACTGATCACAACTCTTTGAGAGGGGCCAATTCCTTATCCACTGAGCAGGCCATCCAGCAGAGCAGCATCCTTCCAATTGAGAGGTTGCACCATCCTGATTGAATTATTTGGAAGAATTGATTTGTGTTCTTACCTTGTCTGTTACCTTGTTGACTGTTCAGCTCATAACCATAGAATTAAAGAATGATTTGAGTTGGAAGTGACCTTTAAAGGTCATCTAGTCCAAACCTCCTGCAGTGAGCAGGGACCTTTTAACTAGATCAAGTTGCTCAGAGTCCTGTCCAGCCTGACCTGGAATGTTTCCAGGGATGGAACATCTACCTCCACTCTGGGCAACCTCTTCTAGTGCTTCATGATCCTTGTAAAAAAAAAAATGTTTCTTGTATCTAGTTTGAATCTGCCTTCTTTTAGGTGAAATCCATTGCCCCTTGTCTTATAAGAAAGATGAGGACAATCTTTCTAGCAAGATCACCTTTGCTGAAAGGCTGCAATAAGGTTTCCCTGGAGCCTTCTCCAGGCTCAACAACCCCAACTCTCAGCCTTTCTTCACAGGAGAGATATTCCAGCCCTCAGATCATTTTTGTGTTCCTCCTGGACTCACTCAAGCAGGTCCATGTCTGTCTTGTATTGAGAACAAACCGTCCTCAAAGCCTGGAGGGATCTGGGGTGCAGGAGGCTAAAAGCTGCCAACATCTCCCTGACATCCCTTCCAACCGGGAATGGTAAATGCTGTGAAAGCAGCATCAGATGCGCTGCGTGGTGTGTAGGTGGCGCTGGCAGGCTGCTGTGCAGGCTGCTGTGAAGCCTCAGCCTGGAGCCCTGGGAGCTGCAGGCAGACACAGCTTAGTCCCTATGTCACCCCTCGTCCTGCTTCTCCCTGCAGCTGTAGGTATCCTGAAGCAGAAGGCTGGATAGGGTTGAACTGGCTTCTGCTTATCAGTGCTTCAGCAAAATGACAAGGTTTGTTGCTGGTTGCCAGGTGCAGAGCAGAGGGGCTGGTGGGTTGCTGCTCTAATGACACTGATAAGGTGCCACGTGCTGGCTGCTCTAACAGTGGCTCAGTACAGCTGCAGTGCTGCCCTGTGCCCCAGTGCACATGTATTGCTGCAGGACACCACGAGTCATGCTGAATCCTTCTGCTGTTACTCAGAACTGTTAAATGAAAATGGAAAGTCATGATTTTAAGGAAACAGAAATTATTTCTTCATCGTTAAGTCAAACTTGTGAGAAACATAGTTTCTTAAAATAATACATCAGCTACTTCGTAATTTATTTGCTATTTGAGTATAATATTTCTCCTTATGATTGCCATGCAAAATTACCAAATACTGCCCTGTTTTAACTAAATTGACAGGGGTTTGTAGCTTAATTAACTGGCTTATTAAGTGCTTGACTTCAGCCTGTGAACCTTCCAGCTTTTACCCATAATAATTATTAACAGATATCTATTGCTCTCATTACATATCTGGTGGTGTGGTTGTGTCCTGTTAAATAACTTTAACTTAGGCTAGGGATACTGGAGTGTGGTTTGGAAGTTTGTATTTACCAGAAAAGCTGTGGATTCTTCTCAGTGCTGCAAATTCTGAAGTGTCCAGCTGAGAGTGCACTTACACCATGTTAACAGGGTGCAGTGGAAAGATGCACAATCCATTTCAGCACCTTGTGTTTGATAGTGCTGATTTCTGCAGAAGCTAATTTAACTCTTTGGAATTTTGATCTAAATTTTATTTAGATAGAGATTTCTGTTACAGTCACTACATTGTTTTATTAGACAGCATTGCACTGTACAGGCTTAATACTAGAAATGGTATGGAAAGAAACTCAATAGTCCAGAGATCATAAAGGAATCAAGGGGTATGGATGAGCAGTGAGAAATTTCTTGCCAGCCCTCTGAGATGATTGGTATTCACCCCTTGGTTTCCTTCCAGAAATGGCCTATATTGGTTATTGACTTGTTGTATTCAGCTTTTTCAGGTGTGTGGAAGGTCTTTGAGGGAGGTTCTCCTCCCTCTTACTCTGCACTAGTGAGACCACATCTGAAGTGTTGTGTTCTGTTCTGGTCTCCCCAGTTCAAGAGGGATGGGGAAATACTGAGAGTCCAAGGGAGGCTGTGAGGATGATGGAGGGACTGGAACAGCTCTCTTTTGGGGAACAGCTGAAAGCTCTGGGGCTGTTCAGCCTGGAGAAGAGAAGCCTGAGAGGAGATCTTATGAATGAACACAAATATCTGCAGGGTGGGTGTCAAGTAGAAGTGGCCAGGGTCTTGTTATGGTGCCATGGGATAGGATGAGAGGTAACAGTAGCAAAGTGAAACATGGAAAATTCCACCTCAACATGAGGAGAAACTTTTTCACCATGAGAGTGACAGAGCCTTGGCACAGGCTGCCCAGAGAGGTTGTGGAGTCTCCTTCTGTAGAGACTTTCAAGACTTGCCTGGATCTGTTTCTGTGTGGCCTGTCCTGGGTGATCCTGTGCTGGCAGGGGTTTGGACTCGATGATCTCCAGAGGTCCCTTCCAACCCCCACCATTCTAGGATTCATCCCTCTTTTCTAAGGGAATGCATTCTTTTAAAACAAACTACGTTTTCAACCTGTTAGCTACAAAAGTAAAAATAAGCTGAAGCTGCTTTCTGTCAGCTGGTATGATAATCAGTGTTAGCTCTGAAACCTCTGCTCTGCCTGGAGCTGTTAAACCAGCTGAAGTGTGTTTGAGCAGGGTAAGATCAGAAGAAGTCTTGTTTAAAGGAGTCAGCTGGAAATAGATACTTAAATCCAAACTTCCTTGATGTCTTTTTTTCTGGAGACCAGTGAATTCCCACACAGGATCAGAATCCAAACATGACTAGTAAGCTTTTTCCACAGATGTATTTAGCATGCTTCATGATTGTGTTTTTTGTTAAGTAGTTATTGGAATTTGTGTTACACTCAGTTACTCTAGAGAAGGTATTTGCTGCAGGAGGTGGTTTCTTCTTTGTTGTTCTGTTTGTTTGGTTTTATTTTTGTATGTGTGTGTTTGAGGGGTGGGTGTTTGGCTTCTGCTTTGTTGTGAGGGAGGACTACCTGGCTTCTGACCCCCTGCAGGAGACCTGCTGAGTTGTGGTAACTTCCTGAAACCTGTATGTGAGCAGCCTTCTGCTAGAGTTAGCACAGCTTTGGCCCAGGGCTGACAAGAAGTGCAGGAAGCAGGGGACCTCTGACTGCATAATTAATGCAGAAAATTAATAATCTTCTAATGGCAATTGATGTCACCTAGTTATTTGTATCCAGAAATCTGCTTGTCCAGATACATGGGAATGAGACAATTCACCTTTTCAACAAGTGGAGCCTGGTGCTTCTCTTCTCCTTCACCAGCACTATTGTAAAACTTCTTTCAGCTTGTAGAGGCACTTGAATAATCATATCCTGAGGATATGATTATCCTGAGGTGATTATCCATATCCTGAGGTGTAGCCTCAGCTTCTAACCCTGGAGTGCTGAAAGATCTTCCCAATGTTCCTGTGAATTCTGTAGTTGCATGAGTTGGTCTCAGATGTATTTGGACAATTACACTCGGGTGTATTCTGGAATCTATTTTTACTGGTAGCACTGTCCACTTCATGGAGTATACTTGAAATTTAATTTGCTTTGAATAGAATTATTGCTTTCACTGTCTTTGCCATCTTCGTTACCCCTGGGTAATATTTTATGACATCTTTTTTAATTGCTATTTCATCATTCAGGTTGGTTGTATTTTTTTTTTCCTCTCCCCATGAACAGTTTTGTTCTCCCATGTGGAGTGTGTGACCACTTTGAGGCAGGGAAAGAGATGTTTTTATGTATGGGAGGGAGCAGTGGCAATCTCCTTAATTTTAGGACCAATTTGTGTTTTTTTTGCTGCTACTTATACTTGTGTCTTCTTTCCTCTTTCTTTTCTTTCTTCAGTAATGTGGGGATATGTGCTTTTCCTTGAACTACACCTGTCTTGTTATGCATGCTTTAGTACTGTAGATAATCTGAAGCTGTGAAGAAAGGAATTTTTCCTACTGTAGTGGTTTTTGTGATGTGCAGAGATTTTCTTTCATGAATAAGCAAACAGCTTTTTTCTCACTTTACAAGTTCCCAACAAGATTTTCCTTGTTATCTGTTGCTTAAAATCCAGGCAGTTCCTTCTGCACCCTGCAAGAGTGAATGCTTATTATGCACATCTTTGACTCTTCAGATCTCTGTGCAGGCATCCTGGCTGAAAACAGAGGTTCAGGGATTCTTTTGTTATATGCATAGTCTTGGTCTACAGTGTCAAAAAACTATTAGTGAGAGAGAGTTCTCTGACCTGTGTATAATGAACTCTTGATGTCAGTTGAGCTCTTTGTGGAAGTGAATCTAAGGCATGTTCAGCAGCTTTAGTAAGCCCTGATTCTCACTCTGGTTTGCAGTTGCTGCAGTAGGACAGGACACTAATGCAGTTTTGTCACCTTTTTGTTTATGAAATGCATTTTTGCTGCCACAATGTTATGCTCTTTAAAGCTCTCCTTTAAAGATGTGAAGAAAGAAAGTAGGGGACCATGGCTTCTTACGGAAATTGAGCAATGATGAAAGTGTTCCATGTACTTTGTCAGCTTTCTAATGGTGCTCAGAGCCAAAGAGTCACCTCTGCAGTGTTAGCTTTTGGGAAAGTTGCTTGAAGATGGATTTGTCTTTGTGCCTTTATATGTCTGTATGTATTTTCTGCACAGAATGTGGTTCTCTCAGGAGGATCTACCATGTTCAGGGACTTTGGACGGCGACTGCAGAGGGATCTGAAGAGAGTAGTGGACGCCAGGTTGCGACTTAGCGAGGAGCTCAGTGGTGGTCGGATAAAAGTAAGTAAGAATTTCAACTACCTGAGTAGTGAAAGAAATACAGTTCAGATTTTTCACCTTGCTGGTGAAAGGACAGTGTTGTAAGATAAGCAGTGTATGAATGTGTTGTTAAAGGTGTTGGGAGCCCTGCAGTGTATGACGTGTCTTTACAGGCCTCTACAACTGACTGCGAGCAGTCTCTAGGGACAATTCTGTATTCCCTTCTAGAAGATACATGACCTTAGCACTAGGCAAGAAGGATTGTGCTGTTGTGTCTCTCGGCATGCTAATCTTGAATGAGTTTTAGGACCTGGTTTCTTAGGGAACATGACAGAGTGAGTACTAAGCATGAGATAAGTGATTTGAATGGAAGGTTGAAGTCTAAGCATTTTCATCTTGTAAGGAGCTTGCCAGAAAATGTCAACCAACTAACTATCAACTGTTTTTCTTAGCCCAAGCCAGTTGAAGTTCAAGTGATAACACATCACATGCAGCGTTATGCAGTGTGGTTTGGTGGTTCCATGCTGGCTTCAACAGTAAGTCTTCACCAAAACTGGTCTTTTTTTTTGCTTTTTTTTTTTTTTTTTAATTTTATTGTGTGTTGCCTTCTGGCCAAATTTGATCTGAGTGCTATATTTTAAACCTTTTCTTTGTGACTGCCTAAACTGTGTCACAATCTGGAATTCTTATCCACCTTTTATGTCAGTGGGACATGAAGTGGGAACTTGCTATGATGCTTTGATAGAATTCTGCAGTAGTTACTATATATCAGTTGCAATTAGTTGGCACTTGAGATTAGTTAGGACTTCAGGAACATAGGTTCCAAATAATGATCTTAATCCAAGAGAATAGCAAAAACAGGAAAATGGGAGCAATTCCTGTCTCCAAAGTGAAATTTCTTATTTCTGTGTTTAAAAGTAGTCTTCTGTCCAGACAAACTTTTCTTGATTCATATCTTAACATTTCTAGTTTTATTTAAAAGATGTAATACTGCATCAAAGAGCTGCAGACTACAACGATGTCATGGTAATAGTTTATTTGGTTGATTTGTTGTTTGTTTTTTTTCTCTACTTGATATATTACACTTTTGAGGGGGTTTGTTTTGTATTTTCATAGCCAGAGTTTTTCCAAGTATGTCACACCAAGAAAGACTATGAAGAATATGGCCCTAGTATTTGTCGTCATAATCCTGTTTTTGGAGTCATGTCATAATACCCATCTAATGGAAATAAGATCTGATACCTTGCTGGTGAAGAAGCCCATGTAAAGCAGAGGAAGGCAGCAGATACTGTAAATACTGAAGCCAGAAGTGGTTCTCTCTTGGAAGCATTTGGATCACCACCGTGCACTGAAGCACAGCTTACAGCCCCAAGTCATTTCAGTAAAAGCCATTTCTCTGCTGACTCCTTCAATGCTGATCCTTCTTTTTTTCCTAAATGTGAGGTAATTTGAAAATAGGTAAGTCTTGGTTTAGGAGGTTGTGCAAATACTACTGAAACTGAATCTAGAAGAATAAGGCAGTGTTTTACTGCTTGTGGAAAGGTTTAAACCTTTCCCGCTTGGGCCCTGATTCTGCAATCAGATCTGGAGCAGTGGAGCACTAAATACCACATTGCCTTTGGGGGAGTTGGAATGGGTGTGGGTACCTGCCCAAAAGGGTGAGATTGCAGGATTAGGGCTGTACTTTCTAAATGTAGGGTTTTTTTCATATAATTTTGTATTTTATGATGTTGGAAGGGTGAATTAATGACTAGTTCTGAGCACAAACAGCTCTCGGTGTCATGGAGTGATGTTCCCATTTCCAGGTGTGAGGCATGTTTTGGAGTTGTGCTGGTATTTTTTTTTTTTTGGGGAGGGGGGGGAAAAAAGCCATGTATGCAAGAAATTGATTTGTTCTTGTTTGGATGATACAAACTAAGTGATTTACTTATTGTATGAAGTTTATTATAGCCATTGTTACTTTGTTTTGAAATTTCTGAGAGTGTTTTATAGAAGATGATGTTTTGTTTTGATGTTGGTGAGTGGTGGATGACACATGGGCCTTGCACCAGTGAAATAAAAGCTGTTAACATCTTTACAAATGGTTGTGGTGGTTCTGATTTATGGATGGCTCCACTTTACCTCCCAAGGTTAGCCTCCCATTTCTGTGCCAGTGTACATGGAAGCAGAGTAACGTTTAAGTTGGAAGGGACCTCTGGAGATTTCTGGTCCAGACTCTTGCTGGGCTCTCTTCAGTCAGATCCAGTTGCTCAGGGACATTCAAGCTCAAGTTTCTGTAGAAGTCTTAATGTGAATGTTCCTTAATGTCTCTGGCAACCTGTTCCAGGGCTAAACTACCATATTATGGGTACATGTGCTTGTGTTTTGGGTAGTGTTTGTTCTTTATGGCTTAATGAGTAGGAAATCTTCACTTACTCTGTCTGTACTAGTATGTATCAGATCTCTGTCAGCAGAGGTTTCATAACAGTTTGTGTAGCCCAATAAGTATTTTGTGAGACACCTCAATTAGGTTTTAAATGGTATGGAGGGATTGAGACCAATCAATTATTTGTTCAGCATAAATTAGAAATGAACAAAATATGACTCCATGACTCAAGTCTAGTTCTGAATGCCTAAAGCCAAGCTCTCAGGAAACACATTGAAGTGTACTTTGCTCAGTCATCTCAGCAAGAAAGAAATGAGTAATTGTCAAGGTTAGTTAGGTCTGGGCTAGCCTTTTACTTTCTGCACCCCCAGCATGGTGCACAGGATTTAGCAGTGATCTTGGTCTTCACAGGAGCAAGGATAAGCCTTTCTGCACGCACTGATCCTTGGTAGTAACTTCAAACATCAATTACCACTGCTAGAAGCAGAAACTATCTGCAAAAATATCCCAGCAGGAGGTAGTATCTTTGCTAAATATGTCTGACACGAGGCATGGGCACCTTTTGTTGTTGTTTGGTTTTGTTTTCAATTCTTTCAGAAAGTAAGACATGTTGAAAAGAAATGAGGAAATGTGCAACATGCACTCTTCATTAAAAAACACCATTGAAGGTAAGAATGCTAGTACAGAATGTTCAGGTGTTCTGAAGCTGAGCTTCCCTGTTCTTCAGCTTTCTGGAAGCTGACCTACCTCACACCACAGACCATGTGAGTTTAAAAGAGTCGCTGAGCAGAAAAAAATGAAAGATGAGTTGTGTCAGAGGGCAAATGCAAATGTGAGTTGTTAGCTCCTTTTCTTCTGTCTTGCTGACTCCTGCTGGGCTAATGTAAGCTTGTTGGTTTAAACTGTGAGAGGATTTAATGTGCAGACCTTGCAGAAAACTCCCCTTGCCCCCTGTTTTTTGAATGCAGGGATCTGTTAGATTGGCTCATCACGTGTGATGGAACTGCAAGTTTACTGACTAGAAAACAATGAACCTAGACCTAAACTGCTCATAAGCTTTGCTGCTGGTGGCTTAATAAGCTTTGTGAAGTCAGTTCCTCTGATTTGTTGTTTAGTTTCTTTTTATTTGCTTGTAAAATTCCTTGCAAATCTGTGGACAAGCTCTGTAAAGATCTAGGTCGGCAGCATTGCTTCGGGGGGGGCTGCATGGAGCCAGTGTAGAGAAGCTAAACTGCAGCAAGTTTAGGATGATCTGCAGAGTTACAGCTGGGGCTTCTAACTTTGAGATGTTCTGATACCTTGTGCTCATTAGAAAAGGGGATTACCTGTCCCTATCAACCAATTAGCAGATGATGTGTTTCAGCCTTGATTAACTGTGATTTGATTTGTGTCAGTGCTTGAGAAGTGGAAGGTATTGTTTCCTGCTACCAATCCTCTGAGCCTTTTCCTTTTTTCAGTAGTATTTAAAAGCACTTAAGGCTTTTCTGAACCTGAAGAGCACTGTGCATATATTCAGTGTGGTACTTTTAATTAACTGCAATTAGAGAAGACTTGAGGTGGAGTACCAATCTCTCTGTAAATAATTCATTCTTTATGATCACTGGGTTCTCTCTCATCTGGAAAAATTACTGTTGTGCCAAACAAGTGTTGGAGATGGAACGAGTGAGAAGCTTATTTAAAACCACCAGGGATGCTGAGCAGAGCTACAAAGCCTCCTGTTTAATTGAAAAGTGCTTTGCATAATATTCTAAAGTGCTGTGTGGTGGCAGTCAGATAGTTACAGTGAATGAAAGCTCGGGCAAAGCTGTGACAAAGGAATAGCCAGTGAACTCATTTTCATACACCAGTCACAGCAGTGGAGTGGCCATGGAATTTTTCAGCTGCTTTTCTGTAAGCTGATTGTATGGAGTAGAAGAAAGAGGCAGAATGGTGTGTGTTCACAGCTCACTTCTGTGGCTGCTCTTTCACATCTGATGATTCTCCTGTAAACACTCAGGATCTGACCTGAGCTCCGTGGCAAGTCCTCACTTTGGCATTACTGATCCTGTGATCTTCTGGATTCCATTTCTTGCTGCCACCTACCATGTGAGTCTTGGCTGTGCTACATCATTTTGGACAAGTCACTTTAATTTCTGTATGCTTCTTCCTCACCTCTTCCTATGAGTTGCCTCTTGGGATGATACCTTCATGTCTGCTCTGACCTAGCTGTCCAGTCCATAGGTGCAGCTGTTTGGTCACACTGGCTTCACAGAGAGTAGCAGAATTGTATCCTAAGGGCAAGTCATCTCATCCTAGGATATGCACATAAAATGTTCTGTGGACTCATCCTTTGGCAGTGCTCTCTCCATCCAGTTGACTATAAAAATCTGCTCTGCCTAGCACAGATGTTGCTGTGCTTCTGTACTGGGGGAGAGGCCTGGGGTTTGTGAATACCTGTAAATAATGAACCAGACTCCCTGTCACCTCCCCTGCTTCTCTAGTGTTGCCATTTAGGTTCTCTGATGAACATAACTAGGTCATGCTATTAGTCCCTGCTTCTTACCAATGGTAATGTGAAATTTTGTGCTGCTTTGGTTGTGGTCCCAGGAGCCTGTTCCATTCTCCCATTACATCAGCTGT
Organism: Ceyx melanurus; assembly: GCA_024611195.1. Taxonomy (NCBI): domain Eukaryota; kingdom Metazoa; phylum Chordata; class Aves; order Coraciiformes; family Alcedinidae; genus Ceyx; species Ceyx melanurus. The sequence goes on from JANHGL010006354.1 coordinate 25,837, forward strand.
TCTAAAATTAAAGATGTTGCATTTCCCAGCAAACACAGCATCTCGTGACACAAATGAACACAGAGAAAGTCGTGAAGGAATTTTTTCCTCAGTAATTAGAGCAAGGAAGTGACAGGGCTACCAGCAATGGGAGGTGTTTAACCCTTTGCATGGGAACAAGGAGCTGATGTGGGTTTGGAGAGACAGAACACAGAGGGTATTTATGATACCACCAGCACCCCTCTAGAATCTTCCATCCTGCGTGTCCTGTTTGTGGTGCTGCTGTAATCATCTGCATCTGCACTTCAGGAAGTGCTGCCCTGCTGTGTCTGTTGTACATCAGTAAATAAAGGAGCAGAGTAGTTTAACTGGAAGGCTGCATTCATTTCAAGCAATTTTTCAACAGTTTGCTGTGCTGTTGTTTTTCTAGCACCCTGTGGGGTGATGACAAGAGCTGCAGCCACTTTTACAAGGGGAAAATTGTTCACTGCATTTGACAGGTGGTAGGTACTGTGTATGAAAGAGAGAGATTTTAAGTGCAAACCTGTATTGCTTGTAATTCTATTTCTACTGGTAATCTGTGGTTTGGAACGGGAGGCAGATGCTTTGGGTCAGTTCCAGTAAGGATGTAGTTAGAACAGAAGATGCATTGCTGAAGTGGTGAGCACCTCCCTGGACCACAGAGTAGCACAGAATTGGCACCTGGGTTATAAAGGGTCCCCTGGTCTGGGCCTCAGGTGACGGAAGTTAGTTTGTGAGCAGGGACAGAGCCAGCCTCCTGAAAATACTAGGCATGACTGTGTCCTAATTCTTGTCCTTTAGCTGGACCATCAAAGTGCTTCAGGGACACTTTGGATCCAGAATCAGGATGCATTTTGGGGGTGGGGGTTGCATTACCCTCTTCAGAGGTCTCTAACTTGGCAGGGCTGAGCTGTTTTGAAGTGGCAGGTGATGTCTGCCTCAGGTACCAGCCTTGTGGTGGGAGCAGCTGCTGAGGAAACTTCTCATCAGGTTGAAGTGGTCTCCTACTTCTGAAATTTCTTTCACCAGAAGATGTGAGAGGCTGGATCTAGCATCCCAGAGCAGGGCAGGAAAATTCTAGTTTCTACAGTTGTACTGTTTATGCATTTGTAGTAGTAATCATCGATTAAAAATACAAGTAGTTCTTGGATCAATACTCTTGGATTTTGAACACTGACTTACCTACCTGAGAATAATGGCAAGGTTTTAAATTGTATTTACTTTTAAGATTTTTCTTTCTGGTCCTATGTGCTGTACATGCTCTTAGGCTGCAGATAAGCAAAAGGTTTAAGCAAACTCAGCTTTCTTGACTCCTGTTTTCCAAGATAAAAACAAAATGTTGACAACACATGGAGAATGTAAAGAGATGAGTGGAAGGAGAGTCCTCAGTAGCACATGGATGTTTGGTCATCCATTCCCCTTTGGACTGGTCAGCATCTGCTGCAGTTTAAGTCCTCATAACTTCTTTCCAAAGAATTGTTGGAAATAAATTTCTGCCCTTGATGGCCAATTGACAGAAATGTCAATTTATGACCGTTTTTTTTCCAGCAGCTTTAGTTTGTGCATCCAGTAAGGTACTCTAGAAAACCACCTGTTGGTGCAACAAATATGACAAGTGAGAGCTGAAATCCTGATGCTTTCTAGGCTGTGTATTGTGGTGCTTATTAATGCTGTGTTAACAGCCTGCATCTCTGGCTGTGCCATCACTTCTGCTGCAGCTTGCTTGCAGGAAGCAGTAGTACATTTTTCTGCTAGTCATATGGTGTGTCTGTAATGCATTAGATGATATTGGCAATTAAAGGATTACAGCTAGGATATAATTATGGCCTGGTGGAATAAAGTTTTCAAATGATTCTGCTGCAGTCAGTGATTATCCTGTGTGTACCCTGCTGCCAGGGATTAATGGGGGGATTACAGCCTGTTTTCCTGTAACACGCAGTTCGTGGATGTGCAGTTTGCAATTCCCTGCCTCTAAGGAGCTACTGACCTCTCAGGGGAAATGTTATTAAAGGATACTGCCCAGTGGAATGTTTTGTGGTCTATTAGCTTGTTTCTCTCCCTACTCTGAGTTTATCATGCAGTGACTAGTCAGGGTAGCTCGGATCTTGAGTAGACAACCTTTAAATTGGAGTATTAAGGAAGTGAAAACAGACAAGCTTCAGTAGACAGCCTTGTACCATTAAACTTGCTCCTCTTCTGCACTTTCCCTTCACACCAGAAACATCTCAGCTAGATGCTCTGGATTCTCTGTCCCCATGGAATGGAGATGGCAGCCTTCATGATATATTGTGTATTGCACAAGTATTAAGATTTAAACGTTTTATTTCTGTATATCTGATAATTATTTATTCTAAGAACCTCTGCAATCAATGCTTCTCCAAAGAACTGCAGTTGTGTTGTTGTAATGCAGATAACACAGTGTTGTTGCTGTTTAAAATGGATGGGAATCTAACTAAGAATGGCCTTTGAAGTAGCAGAATAGTGCTGAACTGTTAGCTGAATGCCCAAATGGGAAACTTAGGCTTCTTTTTGCCAAATTACAAGTAAACTAAATGCCATTTAATTTTCTGTGAACTTGGATGACTCTCTTTCAGGGTAGTATCAAACCTTGTATATTAACCTTGAAATGCAGCATCTGGTGTCCCATGTCAGCTCTGAGTGGTTGGTGGCTGTAGCAATGCTGGTAAACTAAACGTGCCCAGACCCCTTCTCTGGCGCAGAGACCCCCTTGCATGGAACAGCCTGCTCTTACTGAACTCTCCTGCTTTTGCCAATGGAGTCACTACGTGGGGGTTGCTTTTTGGGCTGGTCTGTGGACTCTCTGAATTCCTGAGTTGTGCTCTGCCATTAGCTGGCTCGGTGACAATTCCCCATAGCCACACGTGATGCCATGGATCACACAAGTTAACAGGGTAGTTGATGGCAGTCCAGGGCCTGGGAATGTTCCTTGGCACTCTTGAATTTACCAGCATAAATTGAACCTGCATTTTTTCAGTGGCAGAATGATGCCAAATATTTCAGATAACAGGCTGGTTTATTTCCTGAAGACTCGAGATCTTTGTCATGCTGGTTTTTATCATGAATCTGATTCATGTTTCAGGTGAATGGTTTGCTGTAGTTGCTGCAGAAACGTGAACCTTGGGCTGGCAGATAACAATGACAGAGAAACACTCTCCAGTTAGCTTTGAAAAAATACTATCATTTTAAAGCTAGTGTTACAGATCTATAGTGTCAGAATAATATTTAAAGTTGTGCATGTGTAAGAGTACACATCAGCTTCTACTCAGCAGGGTTCTTTTTTCCTTAGTCTTTTCATTTCACTATTTTGCATGAGTTACCATCATGTAACCTCAGTAAGGCTCTCTTTACAGAGATGTATTTAGCATCTCATTTGTCTTTGAGAATCTTTCCTCCTGATGGGAGTATGTGAGAAGGAGAAAGAACCCAGCATGACTGTTAGGTTTCTCTGGATGGCTTTACAGAACCATAAATCCAACAATTTGTTCTGGAGTATTGCCACAAATAAGGTCTGGCAGCTGGAACTAGCCTGCTATGTGCATTGCATGAACATTAAAGCTCCTCTGTCTTTATTTTCAAGCAGAAGCTGCTTTGAAAGTATGGTCAAAATTCTTCTTTCTCCTTTCATGTCCGTATGGTGTTTTCACTATTCCCCCTGACCCAGTTTTCATCTCTCTTGGACCTAAGAAGCTTACAAGGCTGTTTTGATGCAATGATTAACAGGAGAGATTGGCTGTGACAAAATGGCATTTTTCAATGGAAAGACTTTGTTGGAAACTCTGCTAGAAATAGTTTCTTTGCATGGTCATTTTTCAGAACAAGGAATACAACTCCCCATGTTTGATAAGAGGCAGTCTTTTGAACCCCTGTATTCCCAAATTGGTCAAAGTTAATGACATTGTAAAGCAGGATTAAATATGCTGCTGGATGCAGTTGCCACTGTGGTTTGCATAGCAGCAGAGTAGTGCTAAAAAAAATAAATTGCTAGTATCAGCAGATGACAAGTTTAGTGGTGTCATTGCTTTCCAAGCCAAGCTTTGTTATGCTGTACACTCAGTGAAAAGCAAGGAAAGCAAATATTTCCCAGAGCAGTGATTGAAATCTATCCTGTGAGTTAGAGACACTGGCTCATGAATACTTCAGAGCCTTAGTAACTGCAGGTAACAATGAAATTAATTCCCCTTTCCTTTTCTAGGGCTAAATGCAATGGGACAACAGATCAGTACTATCATCAGTGAGACTGCACATACCTAAATGGCCAGAAAACTTACACTAAGTAAATTGCAGCCAAGCCAACTCTGTTCTTTCCCAAGGGAAGGCCTGCTTGTTCCAATCATGATTTGTGCCACAGGCTTTTAGAGCAGGACTGCAAAAATCTTATAAAAATTGTATTAGAGTAAGATCAGCCACCCTTAAACGTATTAAGCTTCCAGCTGTGAGCAAATTTGTCCCAGAAGCCCAGGGAGTTTTGTGTGAGGTTCCTCATTTTCTTAAAATCTTTCTTTAATGGTGTCTATTATTGAAGCTGTTCCTTCCTCCTGGGTGTGTGGAGAGAAACAAGCAGCTCTTGATGAAATGTGTGTCGGGTCCTGGCCACGGCACTCACTGATTCACGAGCCATTGTGTCTTCAGCAGCAAAAAGACAGTTCTGCTCCAGAGAGCACACCTTAATTGTTCCAATAAGTACATTAAAGTTTTACACTTGAATGCTAAATGCTGTGGCAGTAGATCTGCTTCTGTGCAGCTGCTTTTGGTCTGCTTCAGCCACCAGCAGCAATCTCCCGACAGAGCAGCAGCCCCCTGAGGTGGTTCAGGTAGCCACTGGCCATGCTCTGTGTGTTGGTGCTCACAGGTTGCCTTTTTCAGGCTCACATTTTGGCTTCTGCTGCCTTCAGAGGGGTAGTTCTGTAGCTTCTCAAAGTGAGATGCCCTGTATTAAGCAATAATGTTGTAGATTGTTTGGTTTTGGGTTTTGTTTTTTTTTTTTAATGCATATTAAAAAAAGGTCTGGCTGGAGTGGAAAAAAAAAGCATTGAAAATGTCTTGGTTACTGTATTTTGTCATCAGGCAGAAGTGTAATAAGGCATAAGGCTTAAGAGAGAAGAGTTTTCTTCCCAGAAACTCAAATATGTGTAACAAGCTTGGGCTCATTTTCTGGTGGTGTATCCAGTCTGTGAGAACAGGCTTTTGCTAACCCTTCTTCAGAGGCTTGGGGTTTTTCTGAGCCTGAGAGCATCAGGTTAGGACTCAAACCCCTGAAAGGCTGAGAAAACCTGGTAACTGCTAAAAGCAGGGAAAGACCCTGTGTTTCTTAATTTTGGTAATGTTTTTACCTTGTCCTTACTTTGTGCCTATTCAGACATTCTTTTACCTATTAGCAGCTGATAGAAGCACTAAATTGAGTGTAATGGTCGAGAGCAGATGAACTGTGTTTATTCTTTCCTTGCATCCTTTCTGCTTTATTCAGCTGTACTTTGTGATGGTGTGTTTTAACTGCCTGCTGTAATTTGTGTGAGTCTGAATATTACATATTTTCAAAGGCTCTGGGTTGATGTGCAGCATCAGAGCTGACAAGGCTCATTTCACATTGCTGCTGTTTGTGACAGTACTGCTTGTGTTTAAAGATCTTCTTTTGACAACTCTGGAATCACCTTACTCCTGGACTGTAGCTCTTCTTGTTTAATCTCTTCCTTGTTTGTGTTTCATGATTCTGCTTTTAAGGTTATTTTTCTTCCTATCTTCTTATCTTCACTGAGCTATCAGTTACACAGCTATCAGCTGTCTCTTCCTTCTAACAAGCAAGGCTGCAATGACTTGCTATATTGTGATTTATCAAGTGCTGGGGACACCAACCAAAGCATTTATTATAGCTTTGTAGTTCAATAATAGGGAGTTCAGATTCTGGGATTCTGTCTTACTATCCTAAAGGCAGCTTTTAGCTCATCAGTGACTGTAATTCCTGTTCCTGAGTCTGCATCTGTTGCCACTGAAGGCAAACACCAAACTCCTAAATAGCTTTATGAATTCATTTTATATCAATTGGGATTGCTTTAACCTTTTCCCAACAAGAAAAAGCAGACAGAAGAGGAGGAGGAGAAGAACAATATGTTAGAATTGCAACATGTGGACACAGAACAAAGGTGGGGACTAAAAGCCCGAGCAACCCCATGGGAGGGGAAGGAGGGCAGCCAGCTCTCCAGCAGGTCCTGTTTTATCAGGATTCATTTGCTCAATTTATACTAAGATGGAGGCTGCCATAAAGACAAAGGGGCTTTGTTACCTTCGGCCTGATTTTGGTTTTAATCTTAATGGGAATTATTAGCCCCGAGCCAGCCTTGCTGTGGCTTTGCTGCCTTTTCAATAGCTGCCTGATCTTTTTGACATCTCTGCCTATGGTATTGATGAAGAACATGACTGGTATTGACAGGGCTTTAGAAGCTAATACCCAATTCAATGCCCTGCTCACATTCTTCCACAAAGCAGGTGATGTGCTGAAGATCTCTGTAAAAAAGCTGTGCTCTGGTTCCCATGGTGTCAGCTGAACTCCCCGTGCAGTCTGTTAGCTCTTGGTGTACCATGAGCAACAGTAAAGAAGAAATTGGAAGTTCCAAGTATTCCCTTCACATTAATTTTAAACAAATAAATTATTGGCCAAATTAATTGGCCAACAGTTCAAAAATCTTTTTTTGCTGGTCTGAAGCATCTCCTGTGTTTGGCTCAGTACTTGCCCCTTGCCTCAGTACTTGCAACTGTCGTTTTTTTCCAAGCTAAAAATACAAGAGCAGCAGTGGCTGTAGACAGGATCTCATGTCACTCACTGGTACTGGGGAAGGTGTTTTTAATTTATCCTCTTGTTGGGAGAACAGTGCAATTTGTTAGTCAGGCTGTTATAATACTTCAGGCATAGCTCTAAGAGCTTCCTTGGGGAGTAAAAAATAGTGTTAATTCACTTTAATGGCTGCATTACTCTGGATTGTGTTGACTTTTAAACACAAGAGAGTTGTGAGACACAGAGGGATGGGGAGGAGAGTTCTGCTGACATTTAGTATAAAGCCTGTGGGCGCTTGATGCTGTTTTCTCTGCACACCTTTACTGCACAGGTATGGGTCCCTCCTGGGTGAAATCCTGTATCCATCTTCTTTTCCCAGAATCGTTGGAGGTGGAAGGGATCTCCAGAGATCATCTGCCCAACCCCTGCTACAGCAGGATTGCCTGGGGCACGTTACACAAGATCACATCCAGGAGGGTGTGAAAGTCTCCAGAGGAGACTCTACAACTTCCCTGGGCAGCCTGTTCCAGGCTTAGTCACCCTCACAGGAAAGAAGCTTTTCCTCATACTGAGAGAAAAATTCCTGTGTTCTAGTTTGTGCCTGTTGCCCCTTGTCCTGTCACTGGGCATTACAGAAAATATTCCATCTCCATCCTCCTTGCACCCATCATTTAGATATAGACATTGATAAGGTCTTCTCAGTCTTCTCTAGGCTAAATAGTATTTAATTTTGTCCTTCTGATTACTGCAGTACTTCTGGCAGTCCAAAGCCTGAGCTCTTGTGCAGGATCATAACATGGAAGAAGACAGTGATTTACCCCATGTAGTCACTAAGGAAAGTATTTTTATTGCTCTCTAATTTTCTCTGGGGAAGCTGCTGAAAGTTGAAATGCTTTTAAAAAGCTGATTTACTCTTGCCCCTTTGGTGATGTTGTGCTTAACTTGAAGCAGAATTTGAAAACATTGGGTTTTCTTAATTTTGATGAAAAAAGTTTGGATGAAGGAAGTTTGTATGAAAATTTCCCAGCAGCCATCCACCATCAGTTAGTGTCCCCTAAGCTGTCAACTCCTGCTTTCTACTCAGCTTTAAATTCTTCTTTAAAATTAGTGTCAAGATGCTGACATTATACTTGGTAATTAAAAACAATCCAAGCTTCTGGCCAGTTCATTGCACCCAGTTGTAACTGATACAAACCTTTTACTCTTCAGCTAACATTTGTATAAGCAAAACTTCATTGGGTCACTGTGGTTATCCTACAAGGTGCAAAGTCATTGCTGTTGAGCAGCACATTCCATTACTCTGATTTTTCTGTAGGTAAAGTACCTCTGGTACATTAACAATCAGTATTTTCAAGGTCATTTCTATTAAATGCTGCATACTACTTAATTCTGCTACAGCTTTCCCTGAGCTGAATTATGAATCCCTCTGTCTTTTGAAAGTCCACCTTAGTTACACTTCTCAGAACAGTGAAATGGCCAGGTAATAATAGGGATGCTTTTTCAAGGATTTTGAAGATGGTAAAAAAATCTGTTCTTTGCTGAAATTTAACTGGAGCACTTGGTGGAAGTGTGTAGGCAACCCAGGAGCCTGGACTTGAATTACCTTCTCCATTTCAGAAGAGAGTGGGAATTGGCAGAGGAGAGCTTTCAGGCAGTGTTGATAATTAGGAATCTGATGAACAGGTATTTCCATTTTTATATGCCCTTTATGCAGTCAAAATGTGCCTCTCCTCAGTCTTAGCAGGGTCCCTGACTCTCAGTGATGATTCCATCCAGCACTGTCCAGAGCTTGCTGTCCCTTTGGAGAGAAAATGTATAGACTAAAGCTATAACCCCTTGTTCTGTCACAACAGGCCCTGCTGGAAAGTCTGTGCCCATCTTTCTTATAAGCCCCCTTTAATAATTGAAAGGCCCCAATTAGGTCTCTCCAGAGCCTTCTCTTCTCCAAGCTGAACAACACCAGCTCCCTCAGCCTTTCCTTACAGCAGAGATGCTCCAGCCTTCTGATTATTGTGGCCCTTCTCTGGACCTGCTCCAGCAGTCCATGTCATTCCTGTGCTGAGCACCCCAGAGCTGGATGCAGTGTTCCAGGTGGATGCAGGTCTCACCAGAGTGGAGTAGAGGGGCAGAATGACTTCACCGAACCTGCTGGCCACGCAGCCCAGGGTATGGTTGGCAATGATGCTGCTAAAGGACCCTGTGAGTAAAGCAGAGGGATTTATGAAGACCTTTTGTGTGGATTGGAATAACAGCCGTGTGGTGTGCAAAACTTTATGCTTTCACCTACTTCTTTTCTCCTCTAACCTGAAGCCCCTTGGCCTCCTAGGTGATGATGGCAGCAGGTTTAATTTCCCAACAGCAATCCAGCATGTAGCAGTGTTTGGACATCACTGCAACCAGTGATTTAGCCCGTGGGCCAGCTGCTCGCTGGGAGATAGGTGGTAGCATCCCTGTGACTCTCTGAATTAAAATAAACTAGCAGCCAGCACTACTTTGGTAATTATGGAAAGGGAATTAAGGTACTAATTAGAAAGGGGGTGCATAAATTTGACTGGCATGAGTAGGAAAGCTGAGGAGGCTGACAATCCATCTCTACGATGCTGTTCCTCAGAAATTCTAATTAGAGATAGCAATTGGCTTCTTTTAATTTTCTTCCGTGTGCACTCCAAGCAACATGAAACCAATTAACTTTCTTATTGCATCTATACATTGCTTTATGTACAGAATATAGAGATAGAAGGCATTTGTATTTGAATTCTTGCCCGTTGGCCTTTAATAGAAAATCAGATAGTTGCACTTTATTAGACTGGTAGAGACTCTGTAGGAACATAAAAATTTATCTTTTTTTCTACTAGAAAGGAAATCTTAGACCTTTCTACTTCTAGAAACTTTCTGTACAGTGCTTGTGACTTCTGAGCAATTTTCTCAAACCTGATAAGGATGCACATTAATTAAGTTTAGATGAAGGAAACTTCTTTGCAGTTAATCTCTGAAGTCCAACCTCTATTCTGTGTCTGTGACTAGGTGTTTAACTAGGATTTTGTTCTGAGGCAAGGAAACATGCAGGCCTGAGTCTGAGCACTCTGTTAAATCATACAGGGGATGAGCTTTAACTAAAAATGTGTCTTGATACAGCTTGTGCTGATTAATAGATTTAAGTTGGCTTTCTTCTTTTTAAATAGGAGTAATTTCTCAGGGGAAGTTATAAAAAGCTGTAAGCAAAGGTTTTATGGTGATTCTGTTCACTTGGTTGCATGTTGCCCTGACAAAGAAATACTGTCTTGAGTCTGGGCTGGGTTGGGAGGAGGCAGACACTGATCTGTCTCAAGATCCTGTTTTACTCTAAGCACTGCTTCTGTTTACTTTCTGTATCAGTTCTTCCTTCATGGCTCATAAATCAAGAAGAACAACTATGATGACTTCTGAGAAACAGTGTCTATATTTGGGAAACTCAACCAAGGGTGAAAATTGGCAGAGGCTGAGGTACCTGGCACTGTCTAGGTGTTGATTTATGTTGTTACAGACTCTCCATCACCCCCCAGAATAATCTTGAGAACTCTGCTATTTTTCTTTTTGTTTTGTTTTGTGTTTTTTTTGTTTTTGTTTTTGTGTTTGTTTTTGTGTGGGTTTTTTGTTTGTTTTTTATATAAGAAACCAAGGGAGTCACAAGAAGTGGCAAAAACCTCTTTTAAGACAGTTTAATATTAAGAAATAACCTTGGAAGTGACATCTCCAAAAGCTGACCTTTGTGGCTTACTTGTTCACGTTTATTGTTCTGTAAGCTGTGGGGTGATGAGACACAGACTCCCATGCAGCACGGGCACTACTCTGCAAGGTTTCCAGTGAGGAGCAGCTTGTGTTGTGTGCAGTTTGCTGTGGTGCAAGGAATGGGTTTGTGGTACTGAGCCCGGCAGGGTCAGCTAGAGGGAGCTCTCTGCCTGTTCTCACTGAACAGTAATTTTCCTGTCACCAACCTGTCTCGACTGTTGTTTTTCCAAACTCATTTAAAAACGACGTTTAAAGATTTGGAGGAGGTTTTCAGCATAAGAAGCTGGGTTTTGCTGAGTTTGTTTGCCTGCCTGATCTCCAGGAAAAGTTTGGTCACTCTGCAGGGGAACTTTGCAGCTTCCCTTGCATTGAATTCCTGCTACAGTGGAAAGGCAAAGAATTCATCACCTGTTCACAAAACCCTCTATTTTAATATCTGAGGTTAGTAGAGCTGCATGTAAACAGTGTTTTCCAGTGGGAAGCACATCATGCTCATGTGCTCACTCCTCAACAGCCTGATCCAAAGCTCTTTGCTGTCTGTGTGATGACTTTCACTGGATTTCAACAGTTTGAACAGTTTTCATCTGTTTCCTTCAGGAGCTGGGGCTTCAGGCAGGAGGGGGCTGTGTCTGTTTTATTTAAACATTTGTGAAGGGTCTGTAGGTTTTCTGTTATAACTGCCTCTCCTTCCTCTCAAATTTGGATTTGGTAAAAAAGTACCAGTGTGTTCTGGACCTTGAACTAGCACTTTCCTGTGTTCAGATCATCTTGCAACTATTAATGACATAATCTCTACACTACATGAGCCCAGGGAACTGGTGTTCCCAGTTTACAGGTGGGAGAGTTGAGGTGCAGCCTGAGCCAAGAGTGTGCATTGGGACAGGCAGCATTTCCAGAGCCAAGCCACTGAGCCCCCGAATCTTCCCATTTTCCTGCCTTTGCTGTGTGGCTTGGATTATAGTGTTTGCAGGCTTTTAGGTGTCAGGAGTGCAGCTTGATACCCTTTTCCTTTCTGGTCAAGACTTTTGCTGGTTTATTTATGAATATCAGTGTTTCCATTAAATCAGATATGCCAGAGGCAAAACAAACTGCCTGTCTGCCCCATACCTCAAACTCCAGTTTGTTCCACTAGAGCAGGAGTGAGATGTCTCAGATTCTTATCTGTACATCTTTCACAGCAAGCTGATAACTTGGTCCAAAATTGGAATGTCTGAAAACAGGGCTCCAGGCATTTGTGATTCAAGGCTGCAGGAGACATTGCTGTGAGTGGAGAGAATGGGTGTTGAGTCAGAGAGTCCAGCACAAAAGCAGCACTAAAATCAAGTGGAGCATGGGGCACTTCTCAGGGCAGATGAAATCAGTGGCTCTTTCAGTTCCAGTCAGGTCTGTGTGCAGGAAGCTGGTGATGCTAGGAAGATTTTCATAGGCAGAGGGGTTGGTCAAGTACCTGCTCTGGCAGAGGGTCAGGAAGAACTGACTGTGTAACTCCACCACAGTAGTCAGTGGAGATGGCTGCTTTACACTGAAAGGAATAATCTCTTAACCTCTGTTGCCTGACTGTCAGCTACATTGGGATCTTAGACACATGGTTTCCATGTATAGAGCTGTAGACAGTCACTTATGTAGAGGTTCAGTCAGCAGGAGTTGAATCCTACTGTAAATTAATAGAAAATATAACCTGGAAAGTTAGAGGAAAGCACAGTTGCTCAGCCTAAATATGAAAAGACTGAAGAGGAGCAGTGCTAGTCTTCAAATACACAGAGGGCTTCTACCAAGAATAACTTGTTTTCCAAATCCCTGGAGGATAATGTGGGAAATGATGGATTCTGATTGCATCAGGGAGGGTTTAAGATTGACATTACAAGAAACTTGGTAATGAGACACTGACTGGCTTTGCTGAGGAGGATGTGGAGCTGCCAGCAATTGAGGTATTTGTCAACAGCTATAGACTAATATCTGTCAGAGGAAGTTGGTTTGGATTTCTTTCAGTTCAGCGACTGAAAAATAAGTTCACCATTGTAGTGTAGTTGAAAGACAATGCATCAAACACTACAGCAACCATGGCTCCATCTGCAGAGACCTTTCCCTTCCCTGGAACTGGGGGTGTCATCGGACTGGGACGATCCCCATGTGTAGGTTCCTGACCCTGCTTACATTTTCTTGAGGAGTTGCTGGTGTGACATCAAGAAGAGCTACTTCTGGAGCAATGCAAAGGCAATTTGGTTTTCAAAGGCTTAAGCTACTTATACAACAAAAGGTAAGTCATCTTGAAAGACAAGAAGACAAGTGGTCTGAGCATTTCTGCTAGACTTCTGCTGTTAGAGGGATCCCATCCACTGTTTTGGAAGTGCTGGCCACTATGTCATGAGGAAGCAGCTTCTGCAGCTGCAAGAGTCCTGGCAAACCCTGCATGATCTAGAGCACATGGCAGCAGTTGTGCTTTAGCTGAGCAATTTGCAATATGCACATAAGAAATGCCTGGGTACTGGATTTTTCTAGATAAAAAACCAAAAACCAAACAACAAAAAAATAGAGGAATGAAATCTTCAAAGGCATTTGCCACAAAGTAGTTTAGGGCTTGTGAACTGCTGAGGCAGCAGGTTTGGTAGGGCTATCTACTGTAGCTATTATAAATAGCAGGCCATATATTACTGTGTCTGTGTTCTCTCTGACAAGATTAAGTGCATTCCTGTCAGAGAGAATTTTCCGATAAAGATTTCATTGCCAGTTCCCCACATACAAAATGATGAGTGACCCTGATATTTCTCTGTTCCACTTTATCAACAGAATTTGTTCTGGTTGGATTATTTCTGTTTGTCTCTTAATGAAGTGACATTTTGTGATGTGTCAGTCAATCCTGGAACTGAGAAACTACCAACTCGGATCCACATCCTAAAAGCACTAGACGTGTTCCACACACTGAAATATGCTGTGCTCTGCTTCTAATCTGCTTTAATCATAAAAACATAAATCACCCATTAAAAGTAATTATGGAGGTGAGGGAATAGATTATTTGATGAACCAGATTGTGCACTGTAAATCAAAGCATAACTTGCTGAAACAGATATATGAGGGTATGGAATTGGAGACATCAAAACTGAGTGAGGAAGAGACAGCAGTAATGTTAAATCAAAGTTACTGCTTATAGAGCAGAATATATGGTTTGCTGGGTAGACGTCCTGAGATCCTCATGGGGTCCCATGAATATGAAATATTCCATGGCATGTATGAAAAAGGCAACAGAAAGGTCTAAGATATGCCCAGGAACTTTAATTGATGACAGTGGCTGCTGCAGTGTAGTTCGCAATGGTGACCTTTTCATCACTCATTCTAATGCATCCATTTCCAGGGAAACTCAGCAATGCTGTGATGAGCCCTTCAGTCAGCCTAGCCCAGCACAACACAGGTAGGTGGGATTTTCATGCTGGCACAAGAGACCTTACTCAGAATAAAAGTTACCCCTTGGCATCTATATAGGTTGGAGAAGCTCATGATGGCTGAAGCTACTTTCCAGGGCTTCTTGTGAAGTGGGAATCCCATTTTAAGAGTATTATTAGCAGTGAAGATGGCTTGGGGGATACTAAAAAGAGTCTGTGGCCAAAGAAGGAGGAGCTTAGAAAATCTCACCATTTCTGGCTTGTGTTAGGGAACTGCTGCAGGTGGGATCTGGTGGAGGTTCAAACCAGCATTACACCTCCACTGGGAACAATCCAAGGCATGTGTTAGTGCCCAAGCATGAGAGGAAGAAGGTGAAAGAGCGTTTAGGAAAGGCTGGGGCTGGTGAGATTGCTTCTGCTTTAGAGCATGGAATTAGCTCTCTCAGTCATGGAGCAAAGCCAAGGAGCAAGAGACAAGAAAGTGACTAGGGAATGTACTCCATGGCATGGATGAATCATTGAGTCCTTCCATCCAAAGACCCATTGCTCTTCTTAGACCACTGGTTGTTCTGGTGGCCTTGAACTACCTGGGTAGAAAGACCAGAGATTGGGACAGTTGATGTGAGCCTGCAGAAGTTAGTGCTGCTGGTTCTAAAGGATCTGCAGCTGTTTTCATAGGTGACATAGTTTTCATTGCCCATTATGATGTCAAGTGTGTTCAATTTATGATGCAATGTGTTCATTGTAATGTGCAGTGTCTGCATCTCACCAGCCACACATATTTCAATCTTTAATGTAGCCATCTCTTTGTATTATAACACTTGCATATTTACTCCCAGTCTCTCTGAATGGAGAATTGAGCAGTATCTCGTGGCATTTTAGTAATTAAATAGATTGTGTGTTTTGCTGGCAGTGTGTTGTGAACATTAACTTCTGAAAGCTTTTTCATTTGTCATTGTCTCATTCCTTGGCATTATGATTACTGCAATTTTATATGTATTAAGACTTTACAGCAAGTTAGACTGTATGTCAGAAATTCCTGCCTGCAGCAATCTGCTCCACGAGATAGAAGTGTAATGGGATTCAGAATGTTCACTCACTCTCTGTTCATCAGCATTTCCTCCCTCCTCTTGACTGGGCATTTTATTTGTGTCTCCATTTGGACTGTGGGGAGGGGGCAGGGCTTGGTTTTGATTTTCTACTTTAACCTTGACTATGAAACATTCTTATCAGGAAGCTGTTTGGTGTTTCAAAAAGGTCTGGGTGCTGGAGAACGTGACTGTGAACAGGATATGTGTTGTCCCAAGTGCTATCAAAAACTCTGCCTCTTAGGATGTGGAGGAAAAGCTCCTCCATCCTTAAAGCTCCAGCTCGGTGGCACTACTGTGACAGAGCATGAGACAAACCCCCACAGACTAGAATATAGTCCTGTTTTCAGAACCTGCTGGTGGATTTCAGTTTGTCTTAAATTTAAGGAGTTAAACTCTAAAATCAAGGTGTCTGTGTGAGGCAGGTGTTTCAACTCCTCCCATTTTCATCTGTGAATATCCAGCTGATGGAAGCAGCAGGACGCAGAGAGCTGTTCAGTTCTGCATCAAAGCAGGGTAAGAAGAGTACTTTCTAGATGTCATTAACTGTATGGGCTGGCTCCCTGTGAGAGATACTGGGAGCTCACACATAGACATCCCTGTGCAGACACTGGTGTAGTGCTCAGAGGTGCTGGTTGTCAAAGCTACAGTCCTAGCTGCAGACTGCAACCACAGTGTCTGCCCCTGGGGATGCCAGAGACCTTGAAAATTGCCTTCAACAAGCACCTCATATCCTCTCATCTGAGAGAGAGCCTTTCTAGAAATGTTGTTGAGGGGAATCCAAGCCTGGACAAGCTTCTTTCTTCTTTGTTGATGCTTCCAAAGTCCATGTGCTTAGTGCATGGCAGACTGTCTCCCTCCAAGCAATGGAGCATGCATGGTGGAGCAAGAGCTGTGCTGCTTTTTCTGCAGGACTGTTGTACCCTGTCGCTTGTTTTCAGCTTCATCTTCAGGAGCTTTCACCATTGAAGGACATCCTTCTTCTTTCTTCCCTCACCTTCCCTCATCATCTAACAACATGCCTGTTCACATATGTATGTGTGTTGGAACTCCTCTAAACATTCTGCTCTTTAACACTTTTTTATGCTTGTTAGGCCCTTCTATTTCTTTAAGGTAGGGAGCTGCTCTGGTAAGTTATATTTTTTGAATTGATTTTTTTCTCAGGCAAAATAAGATCAATCAAATCATATGGCTAATAAAACTGATAAAGGACCAATAAAAGCCCAGAGACAGACCATCTGGCATGCTGAAGATGAACGACGGGAAAACCAAGCCACTGCTCGAATCTTAACCTTCCTTATCACATTAGAAGCTCATTCACACTTCATAATAACCCAACATTTCATTTCAGCTACTGAGATTAATTCCAAAGAATACATAATCAGACAATAATTCTCTGTATCTTTCTATCCAGATGCATCGAGTGGAGTCATCCAAATAAACAGATCGGCCATTTATTACCCCTTTCCCCCCCCATTCACTAGCACTGTAACAGCAGCAACCAAAACAGAACCTCTGCAGGAGCAGAGGATCCTGCTGTTAAACAAAAGGCAGCTGGAAAGAGCAGATTTTCCAAAGCATTAAAATTATTTAGGAGGAGAACCCCTGTTAAAGTCAACAAAATTTCAGTCTGCAGCTCATGGGGCCTCAGACTGTTCAGCCATCAATGGACTTTGGAAATTTTCACCTGACCTTGCCAAGAAGGGTGTCACCACAGAACATAAAGCTGAGTCTCAGGTGGAGGTCTGAGGTGATAACACCACATTGCAATCAATGGAGCTGTATATAAGAGCCCAGGGCTCTTTCTGGTTTTCAGACTTCAGAAGGAAATCACAGAAGGCAAATTGGGGTTATTGGAAGTCATAACACCGAGCATCCCCTCTGTAAGGTGAGTGACCTTTTAGGAACTGCCTGTGAATGCATCCTTAGTATGGATCATGACCCTGATGCACCCTGAAATACAGGGTGTTAGAACTAATATTGGCAAGCTGTCAGTGCAATCAGACCAGACAGGGATGGAGATGTAACTGCAGAAAGCTAAAAGATCCTCAGCTACACCTGTCCCAGTACTGGCCAGTCCTCTAGTGATGCAGGATATCATGTAGGCAGCTGCTGAACACTGAGCTGTTCACAGTCCAGGTGATGGTTTGGTCACCTTTCACTGCAGGTCCTGATGAGGGTGCTGCTCTGTGATCAGCTGGTGTTACACATCTGCTCAGAGACGGGTGAGGATTGCAGACCCACACAGCTGGCAGATGCATATGCCCCTCTGCTTATAGATGTGTAGAGGTGTGTATGGGCACACACTTGTAACTACAGTGTTGCTGTCTTTGGCTTTAGATTAAAATGGCATTGATGTTTACAGTGTGGCTGAGGCCTGCCAAAAGAGAGGGCTGTGTGTCTCTTGAAATGCCTGTCGGCCAAAGTAATCCTTGGAGTATCAGCCCTGGGGGATTGATGTGAATAGGGATCAATGACTATGGGGAGAGTACTGCAGAAATCACACACAATCCCTCCAGGTTCTCTTTATCTTGCTTTCTCAGACAACTGAATAGTGGTTTGGTTTGAGACTCAGGGCATATTATTTGTTGAGGGATTTCAAGGCTCAGCTCAGGTTTTCGTTCTTTTCCTGTTGCAACACTGCCCTGTTGGGCCTGTGGTTTATGGACATCCTGGGGCTGAGCCACCTACACAGCTCCCTGTGGGTCATCTCTGCCTTAAGGTGGTGATCCAAAGCTGGGCTGTTTTACAGCTCCCTGTGAGTCACCTGCACACACTAGACATTATCGGAGCTTGTTTCTGAACTAGGAGCCAGGTGATCCACTCACCACCACTGCTGGATTTCTCTTGGTGTAAGCTTTCCTCAGTTCCAAAAGAAGTTATGCAGGAATTACCAGGTGAAATGTTCTGCCCTGTGTTATGGTGCTGTCACACTGACTGATCATAATGTTCTCTTCTGGCATTACAAATCTGTGAACCTAAGAAATGTGTGACTGAAGGGCAGCTGTGGTGCAACTACTGCATTCCTAAGTGAAGAAAGCTATCTGGGTCACCGTGGGGAGAGGGGCTGTGTTACGCTGGGGAGACAGGCAGAGGTGAGAACTGACCTTTGGCTTGTTCACAGTGACAGGAATTGCAAATACATGTTCTTAGCAAAAAGATACCCTGTTTCCTGGGAAGCCTTGCAAACACCTGCTATGGACAGTACCTGGCTCACACAGGACTAGGCTTTGAGAGGGGGCTTGTGGGCAGGCAGGCACTGCTGCAGGAGGGTGTAGATAGAGGCTGTAGTGGAAGAAGGATGCTTGTGTGGCTGCTGAGGGAGCCAGCCTGTTCAAGCAACTTTTCATACCAGTGTGATTCTGTGATTTTATGATTCCATGTTTAGTACCATGTCAACCCCTGCTGGCAATGCCCCTCCTAATGCAGCCCATGATACCATTTATCTTCTTGGCTACATGGACCTCAAGGGTCTTTTCTGCCTAGCTGCTTTTCAGTCAGCTAGCCCCCAGCATACACTGGTGCATGAGGATGTTGCTCCCAAGGTGCAGGTTTTGGAACTTGCCTTTGATGAGCTGCATGAGGTTCCTGTTGGGCCATCTCTACAGGCTACCAAGGTCCCTCTGGATGGTAGCACAGCCCTGTGGTGCATCGGCTACTCTTCCCAGGTTTGCACTGTCTAAAAACTTGTTATCAGTTAGCTTCAGAGCTGAGCTCCGAGGTGGATGTTCTGCCACGTGAAGCATCCATTAAGATTATCAGTGCAAGGAAGGCATCATGCCCAGGCAGCCTGACTTCCCCAGGCCTGTGCGTGGGGTGCCACATTTGGGGCACCTCAGCAGAGCTGGTTGTGTGACAGCAGCCCCCTTCACTTATTGTGCTAAGTGCCAGTCAATGGGCCAGGGACACAGGTATCTAGGAGAAGACTCAGTTCCTGTGCTTCACTCTTGCCTGAGCTGTCAAAAATGACCATGTCTCCTTAACCCCCCTGCACCTCTCCCTAGTGTAAGGCGTCCACACCTTGTCACTGTGATCTGATGCAGACACATGACCACGTGGGCTGCTGAGTCCTGCAGAGATACCAGCTCAGCCACTAAGACAATTAATTGCCATTAGCACAACGATAAACCCAAGCTGATACTCTCTGGCTCTGAGCAAAACTCATATCCTCAGAAGTAGGGCTGTGCTGTCCTGGAGCCCAGGTGGTCATCATCTTCTCCAGCATTTCTGCTCTGTTCATCATGGTGTTCTCTGGGATTCTTTTCAGACTCACTAAATCATAGCAGTTCCCAGGAACTGAACAGGGAGTTGTGTTCTCAGCTCCCTGGAAAATTAAGGCTGTTACATTGTCACATCAACAATTGGACAGGCATTTTTACAGGCAAATAATAACAGATCAAATGGGGAGATTGAAAAGTGTAACCAATAAAAAGAACAAAGCAACAGGGATGGAAAATTGTTGCAGTGCAGATTAATTGCAAGGCAGTTACAGACATAAAGCACAAGTCAGACAAGTCAAGTAGGAAACAGAGAGCTTGATAGACAAGGAATAAAATGCAAAGTACGGGAACAAATGCAATTTCAACAGGAAGTTTTATGAGGAACTACTGCCCTGAGGTAAAAAATCTGAGGCTGGAAGAAATAGCCAATAAAGTGGAAAGAAAGTAGTTTGTTATTTGAAGAGGTTAAGGTTTAGGAACAGCATTTGTGATGGTCCTCTAATATCAGCAGCGATCTGAGTGCCTCTGTTCCCCTGGGTAACCTTAAGACACTGCTGGAGCTTCTCCAGCCAGCAGAATGAGACCAGCAGTAGCCTGCCCTGCTCAGAATGGTTGTGGGTCCCTTTCCATAATTCAACAACAAAGGACAGTGAGAAACTCAGAGGTAGAAAATGTGAATCTGAAGGTTGAATGAATTTGATGAATGCTTAAATTGTGAAATGTATTGTCCTGGGCTGTCATGGAGCCCACCACACTGAGACAATCCATTGTAAAGACAGTCATGAGGAGAAAGGCTGCATTATGTTGACAGGTTGACATTATAGCTGAGCCAGTCTGGCCTTTGGAGCTGGTGTAGGCAGCATGTACCTGGTTTTCAGAGCTAGTGGGCATGTGATGCAGCCATCATCTGCTCTATGTAGGTAGCAGCTCTTGCAGCATTCACAGGTAACATTCCTGTAATTGAGTCTCTGTGACAAGTCCCACTGCAAGACTGTCATATTAAATTGGCTTCTTTCCCAAACATTAATAGTTAGAGAGAAACTTTCTTGGATGGACTTGCAAAGGAGGATTGGATTGGTGATTTTTGTCTTCCTTAGCTTGTCTCCCAACCATGCCAGCTCAGGCATGGGTGTATGATTACAGGCTTATTTTGAGGTCCAAGACCAGTTATTTTCAGCCATTGTCATATTGGTGATGTGTTACTTTTCCTCACTCTTGCAAAGGGTTCCAGCACTCAGTTAGAGGTTGTGTGTGCAGGATTTGTGTTTCCAGGAAAGCAGAGTTTGATGTCTTTCTCCTTTGGTGCTTAATGCAGAAACCTTTCACATATACTTGAAACCTGATCCAAACCCCACTCAGCTAACAGCATTCCTCTGATGAAAAAACATT
This sequence comes from Ceyx melanurus, assembly GCA_024611195.1. NCBI lineage: Eukaryota > Metazoa > Chordata > Aves > Coraciiformes > Alcedinidae > Ceyx > Ceyx melanurus. The sequence continues at coordinate 46,466 of JANHGL010006354.1, forward strand.
TTAAAACCTAAGATTACCAATGTTTTACATGCTTCACCCTATACTGGATGAAGATCTTACCCCAGAATTCCATCACTTCATGTGTAAATGGCTGCCTTGTGTACAGAGAACTTTCTGAAAAAGAAAAAAAAAATTAGACTTAGACCTTTTTGGTTTGTTGGCTTGTCCATGTAATAAGAGGAAAACTGTGCTACCAGTCTAAAGGGGTGTAAAATAGTTGCTACTATAAATGTTATGGAATTAACACTTCATAAGAACATGAGAATGACCATACAAGGTCAGATCAAAAGTTCATCCCAGGCTGTGTTGGGCACAGCCAATAAAGGTTGCACAGGAAAAACACAGAACAAAAGATCAAGCAGACAATAAACCCCCTTACTGCCAGCACTCTGTGTTTCCTTGATGTACATGCTTTTTTGGTGGCTTATTTTCTTACCTTCACAAACACAGATTGTGCTGCTGAAGTCAGTAGCCACACTCTAGATTTATATAGAGAAGTCTGGTGCTTTCATCAGGATGGGGTCAGTAATGCAAGTCCTCCCAAGGCAGACCTGTCACACTGATTGAAAGCCCTTTCTGCAGAAAGTGTCCAGACCTGGAGGTCTTCAGTGGTTAGATTCAGATACAATTAAAGACTACACAGGATTGACTGGCTCTCTGGGAGTTGAGATACTGATTTGACATTCTGTAAGAGTAAAGATAGTCCTGTTTGACCTACCAGGGATTATATTCACTAATAAATAAAACTTGGTAGCGAATTCCCTCAAATAGCTGTCAAGGATACACATTGGTGTTTCAGTAAAAAATTAGAAGCCTTGATGATATAACAAAGCTGATGTACTAAAGCAAATGAAATTTTCACCAGTGAATGCTTGAGGTTCAGCTAATCAGTTCTTTAACGCCAAGAACATTTATTCTTTTCATTACTGGCTTCAGTCATACAATAATATTAAACACAATAAAACTTGCTATAAATTTTTCTGGTCCTGTATGGTCAGATTATTTGTGGGAATGATTGCTACATGGTCTAGAATTACATTACCTTAGGTTATTGGATTACATATCATGTCCTGCTGAATCTTAATATAATTTTGTTTAAATGCAAATGCTAAGATAAATGATAGTTTCTGCTTTAGGGCTGTGGATTAGTTATTCAAGATGATCTTACTATTAACTGTGCAAAGAAGATAAATTGGTTAAAGGAAAAACTTGACATCTTATCAATTTTTTCTATATAGAGGCTTTAGTGGAAAAAAATGCTTGTTGTAGCAGTTTCCTTTTAGTTTCTTAATCTTGTAAGTTTGTACTGGGAATTTAATACAGAATTTTAAAGTGCTTAGACCTAATGAAACCATGCTGGACAGTGGCACTGCAGCAGCAGAAAGACAAGGTGTCTTACAGTAGGAGCAGCAAGCAAGTCACATCAGTGTCTTTACCAAAGCTTTTATGGTATCCAATGGCACCAAATTGGGATGCCAGAGACCCACAAGAGGAGCAGGTAAGTGCAGTGTCCTCACAGGGAGGGAGGGACAGAAGTTGTGCACCTGTCCCAGTGAGTTTATGTCTCTGTACAAAACTTTTTAGACAGCACATTGGGGAGATTGGAAAATAGGACAGAGACAAATGAAACCAGTGGCAGTTTAGAGAGGAAAAAAACTGGCACAAACCCCAGTTTCAGTGGATGGACCAAGCACATGGAGCAGTAGGAAGGGGTGGGAGTGAAAGCTTGGGGGTTGTGGCAGAGAGCTGTGGGACAAGAAGGCATCACCTCCCCTCTGTCAGAGCTGGTGTGCTTTGGATTTACTCGTCTCCCTGGGCGGGTTGCAACTGAGACAAACTGATGGACTGGCTGGAATTCAAGCACAGATAATAATAAGGGCTGTACAGCAGGATTTATGAAGAAAAGTTAAGCACCAAATGTGCACAGTTTGTCTCCGTGACAGCCTGACATTAGAGCAGTGTAAATACAGATGAAAAGGAAGAGGTGTCATTTAACATAATAGAAGGATGCTGTGAGCAAGGGCTTTCCCTGCTCCTGACTTCAAGGAAGTCTGCACATTAATGAAGAATAAACTCAACCCCTTCTGCATGCTTGGCTGCTTCTGAGATCCCCCTCCAGAACCTCAGCCTGTCTTGCAGGGAAATCACTCTCAATCACATCTAGATGTGCAGAAGAGGGAGACCCTCCCTCTCCTGGGAGTCAGCAAAACTTCCTCCCTATTTCTCCAGAAGCTCAGTATAAACCCTCTTAGTCAATGCTGTGCTGTACCCAAGCCCTGCTCTCCTACAGCCCATAGCCCAGGTTATGTTTGAGCTGTAGCTCTGGAGGTTGTCTCCAGGTTCCTGAGTGCACTGATCCAGCAGTGCTCACTGGAGCAGTGGGACAGAATAGCTGGGTGCACTGGGCCTTGGGGAACTGCTGAGCTGGTGAATGGGGTCACAGAGGTGCCAAACCTCAGGGAAAGCTTTGGAGACCATCAGCTAGAAGGAAAAAGCTGTCCACAGGAGCTGTGCCTCCTCTCTCCTTCTGCAGCTCTTTTCCCAAACCTTGCCATTTCCTTGCTCAAGAGTAGCAGGTGCCTGAAAGCTCCTACAGCTCAGAACAAGGCAACTGGAGCTCAGCTATCAGGAAAGCATCCAGAAGTAGTAATTTCCCATTATTTTTTAGATTGCATTTTAATTATTGACAGGCAGCCAGCCAGCATTGGCTGCTGATGACAGCTGAGAGCCCTAAGCCATTCTGTAGTAGGGGGTAACATTTTGTTAATGATCTGAATTTCTGCCAGACTCACTGACACACATCACGAGTGACACTAGACTTGGGGGCTACTGTAGTTAAGTGCTTGCACTTTATTTACATGAGCTCTTTTACATACAGCTGCTCAGATGATACAAACTGCCACAGAGAAGAAATAAGGATGGGTGAGTACCTCTGGATGGCTCACCACTTTCCTTTACTACATTATAGAGTTATTTTTCTACAGCTAGGGGAGAAATTAGCTCTTACCTTGTCTTACCACTGCTACCTGCCCTTCTGTCTCTCACTGCAGGAAAGAATTTTACTAGGGAGTTTGGACATTTTTGTACAAGAGGAATGTTACGATTTTTGGGTCCCTTTCTTAAGTACTAATGTATCTGGTTATTTTTCCTTAGTGCTCCAACCCAAGCAGTCACACAGACATTTTAGATTCATTGCTTCACTCAACAAAGTCTCCTGTGACCTTCAGTTTCCTTCCTAGTTATCAAATCCATCTCCCTGGGCCCCTGCCCCTTATTTTCCTTAGGGTTGCAGCTCAGCAGATCTGTATTTCACTTTTACCCTTGTCCCTGGTGTATTAAATTAAAAGATCCAGCTACCCACTTCAAATTCATTTTCATCCTTCCATTCTTCACTTCTGGAAAACAGCTTTCTTTCACTGCTCAGGGGTTTCCAGCAAATCTTTATGCTATCTACCCTTCCCAGAATTCCTGGAAGACTTTTGTGGCTCTCATGCTAAAGAGAATGGTGCTGCTGACACCAATTTCTTGGTCATGAGGAGGTTTTCCACAGAACTTCAGTTTTTCCTAACTCCTTAGTACTCATGTGGCTACATAGTCTTAACCAGCTATTAATAATTTAAGTGTAATTCATCTCATTAGTCATCTTATTTTATATGAGTTAGGTAAACCAGGAGAGGACATTGTATAAAGCACTTAATTGAGTAATAGGCTTAGTACTAGAAAACTGGGCAGAGAGAAAAAGAAGTTCCCAGAAGTGCTTTGGGTTTAGCTCACCACCCTACCTAGCTCCTTAGGTAAGCAAATCTTGCTAAATGTGCTTAATATGCTGAAATCTTCTCTCATATCCCCCAGCTCACTCAGGGATAGGAGTGGAGTGGTTAACTCTTGTTCTGCCTCTTCTTGTGATAGCTCTGTTCACCTCCAGTACTACCTGAGCTGGCTTCCTTCTTGTGTGTAGGGATGACTGATACTGGCACTGGTTGATTCTCTGGTTCAGCTGCATCACCCAGCACTGGCATTTGAGTAGCCACAGTGACTGTTGCCAGGTTCCTGGTCATAGACTCCCAGTAAAGTGAAATAATGTCTAATAAAGCTTACACTTGAAAGAGCAATTTGCTTGGGCAATTGATTTAATAAAATCCAGTCTATTTCTTTAAGCACTGTTTGTGTTTAAAACACATAGCACGGAGCCTACACAAGACTGTTCCTCACTGCAGTTGAGCACTCTCTACCTTGCTACAGTGAGGTAAGGTTTGGTGAAGAAGTTTCCCTTTGCATGTGCCCTGTTGAAAATCTATGGGTGGAGGACTAAAATAACCCAGAAATGACCTTGAGCCCTGGTTCACAACCAGGGAACCCTTGGCATGCTTGGTTTAATGGAACATGTGGTTCTAGTTGGGAGAGTTGGCAACTTTACATAAATGGGGATTTTATCTGACACTGGCTGGCTTTCCTTGTAATTTCAACAAGAAAAAAGGCCTTTAATTTACCACAAAACCTTTCAGGCTTTGCAAAGCTGATGTCTTTTCTACCAACTCCCTCTCTTTTTTTGTTAAATTCACTCAACTCCATTATTTTGTGATGCCAATATCACTTCATTATCCATGAGTCACACCGTTCACTAGATCTGATGGAGTAAGTGTTCTGGAAGAACTCATCTGTGAAAAATCTGTGGGTGAGAGATGGAAAGGTCCTTCCATTTGTAAAGTGGAATTGTGCTTTCCTACTTGGTTTAGTGCTGGAAATAGTCTTTAGGCGGAAGAAGCAGCGAGTAAAATAAGGTAATTTTAGGGAGTTTAACTCTTTAAAGGTGGGTTGCTTTGGCTCTGTGATTTTAACAAGGGATGAGAAAAAATGGTCTGATTTTCCCTGTGTTTTTAAGGCTGAGATGTGGAGAGTGCTACTTGCAGTGGTGACATTATTCCAGCCACTCACCTGGAGCAGGGAGTCAGTAGTGTTCTGTAGGAGTGTCTTGAAAAACTATAAAACTGATTAAAAATAATATTTCTGTAAGATTTTACTGGTCTAGTACAGAAAAAATATAATGTGGGGGAAGGTTACAACTGTCTATTGAATTCTGTGCATCACTCTTGTGGGCATGACAATAAAGAATTGAAACTATGTGAAGTTACTAAACTTTCCTTGTGAAGAGAGTAGAAAGTCAAGAATGCCCTCCTCTCAGACCTCTGCAGACAAAGGTGTCACAACTGTGTCATCCAAGGACCCTGACAGGGTCAGGGAGTGGCCACATCACTTAGTTTTTTGCCTGGAAGGCTTTTCAGTCCAAATTTCCAATGATAAAAGTTGCCTAAATGTATTTGTGGGTTCACACTCAGATCTTAAGAAATAAGGGCAGTATGAGAAACTGAGTGAGATGGAGTAAAAGAGAAATTGTTTTTATACTATCATCTGAGTGAGAAATGATTTCAAGTCAGCAAAGGTTTGGACAGGAAGAGCTGTTGGTATGATTCCTCTTTTGATTTAGGTTGTCATGGATTTTGTAAGTGTTTTGCTTAGTTTATTTAACTCCCGTGATTCAGTGTCTCTGTGCCTAAAGAGAACTCAGAGCAAGAAGGTGCTGCAGTTTATGATATCAATTTCCTAACATGAAAGCTGTGTCAGAAATGTTTGAGACTGCAAATCAAGATGTAAAGAACTTAGGAAATTACAGCCACATCTCTTTTTGTGCATCATTTAATGACACATGCACTGCTGGGACACACTGCTTCCTTTGTATGGAATTTCACAGGACTTTCTTTTTAGAAAGCTGAGATCACAAGGTTCCGTGTGTAACCACCAGTGTGACACCCCTTGGCCCTCAAGACAAGATCTGAACATTGGGAAATTGTTGCTTCCTTGTGAGTATCAACCTGTCATTCTCTGGAGTTTTGGAATCTGTTCTACTAGGTGCAGATATTGAGGTTTTCATAGCAACACAGCAAAGATTATGCATAAGATAGGATTGCTGTGCAAGCTGTGGTAGAACATTACAAATTCCCTCAGCCATTCTGCATACTCTGAGCCCCTCTGCTGCTCCCCAGCTGAGCTGTGAGTGGTACTGGCTGTGCTGGGTGACACCTCTCTTGAAGCCATGTCACAGGGGAAACAAAAAGGGAGCTGGGGGCTGCTGGTCCAAAACTGACTGTGTGCCAATCTTTCTCAGCACTGTTGAGAATGAGAATAAAGGGAGAGCTTTTAAAGAATTAATCATTACCTGAATTGAATAATATTAAGTACCAGCTTTGTTTTTGTTACTTATTAATTTTAAAATGAGCTTATTGTCTATCCAAGCAGGGTTTTTACTGCCTTAGTGAAAGGAACCATAAAATCCATAATGTGTCCCTTCCACCCCACCATCTCCTTGTTGAGCTAAGACATACTTGGCCTGCTGTTACTGATACTTTAAAATCAGGCCATCCATCTTATAATTGGTTGCAATCAGTGAGGTCAAGAAAGCTTTGCAGAATCAGCTTTTTTAGCTTGATATATGTAAAAAAATTTAAAGCCTATACTTTTGAGCTGAAAAATTAATTTAGAAATTTCCTCCTTTAATCACAATCAAGCCAGATTCCTATTAAAACTCACTCAGCACTTGACTGCACATGTTATAGGAACCACAGTAAACAATGAGGTATTAGTTGTCTTTTTTCCTTTCCTTTTCCTATGACCCTTAAATCTGCACAATATCCATTGAGTGCAACTAACTACAATCCCCGTATTTAATCTTAAAATGTAATTAAAACAAAGAAAGTGTGAAATGAAAAGCAATCAGACAGAAAATATGGACTCCAGTCAGAGCACTTCTGTCTTTTGTTTTGGGAATACAAATGGGGCTGATTGCATAACTTGGACAAGTCTAATCAAAGTAGTCCTGGAAGCCCAGGCCAGTTTTTAAGGAGAAAAAGCAGATGCAACCCATAGATCTTTCCACTGTATAGTGGAGAAAAAGCAGCCAACATTGCAAAAGTCTTCACAGGATCATAGGGTGTCAGGGGTTGGAAGGGACCCTTCAGATCTTTGAGTCCAACCCCCCTGCCAGAGCAGGCCCATGGAATAGAATCTAATCTAGCACAGGTCACACAGGAACACACCCAGGTGGGTCTGGAAAGCCTCCAGAGAAGGAGATTCCACAACCTCTCTGGAGAGCCCATTCCAGGCTGTGACCCTCACAGGAAAGAAGTTCCTCCTCATGTTGAGGTGGAACTTCCTGTGCTCCAGCTTCCATCCATTCCTGTTGTCCTATCCCAGGGCACAAGTGAGAAGGGGCTGCCTCTCCTCCTGGCACTCAGCTCTCAGCTATTGATAAATGTGGATTAAATCCCCTCTGTCTTCTCTTCTCCAGACTAAAGAGCCCCAGATCTCTCTGGGTTCCCACATCCTTCCTCCTCTCTGCGGCTCTAGGCCATGATACGACCATGACTAGCTCTCCTTTTATTTTTAATGTCTTTATTTTATTTTATTTTTTAAGTTTTTATTTGATTTCTCTTCCTTGTGGAACAGACCCGCCTGGCTGTGTGTGAGGCTAACCCTGCCCCAGGTGCCCACTCGCAGCCTTCTGTGGGAAAGCCTCAGGGGTTCCGCTGCCCCCAAGATGGCGGCGCTTCCGCTTCCACCGCCTTCCAATGGCCTGCGGCTCCCAGCAGCGGCCCCAGCTGCATCCCTCCTGTGGTGCCCTCGCTGCCGCTCTGGATTCCTCCATGTTGAGGAAAACCCCTGCTCAAAAGTAAAAAAGCAGGTGCCACAGAGCCCGTCCTGTTGTCTCTCTGCCTGTGATATGGCAGATGTTGAGTCAAGCCTCCCTGGTGTTGAGTGGAGCTTGGGCTATACGAGATAAGCGAATGCTGGGAGTCCATGGAATGGCTCTGGGTCTCACTCTCTAGAGGCAGCAAGTGCCAGCTCTGCTAATTTTGGTTATCCCTCTGTAATTGCTGAGTCAGAAATGCCGCAGTGGGTATGCACTCCTGGCCAGAGCAACAGCAGCAGTGTCTCTTCTGGTTGGACATCTTTCTCAGGTAAGATCTTAGCCATATTTTCCTTTGGATTTCTGTCTTGCCTGATCTTCACTGAAGAGGCTCTGCACTTCCTTTTGGGAACTGGTGCTTCATCTTTTGTGACTATTTGTGACTATTTTCATATTACCAGGATCTGTATCATACATGGACAGTTCATGGCCATGTTGTTTTTATGATATAGATCAGCCCATTTGGCAAAAACAAATAATAATAATAATAATACAAGCATCAGCTACTGATGCAGATAATAAAGCATAATAATCAGCATATCTGAGAGTGTTTGAGGAAGGTGGTCAAGTCCAACAGTAACTAGTCTGCACACAGGGCAAATGTATAATCCTAGATGTTCTTTTTTCACTGAAGAACATGGGTAGGCATCCACTGTCCTTATCTCTGTCCTTATGGTGGATTGCCTGGGGTATAAACCATTCAAGTGGCTTTTTTTCTTTTTTTTTTTTTAATAATTATTTACAGTCCTACAGTGGGAAAGCATCTTGCATGTTTACTTAGATGGTTTCAAGACAAATTACTGTGTGTCCTCTCAAGAACTTAGAAAGAAAGGAAAGATCTCCATCACCTTTGGCAGATTTTGCTCTGTTGATAAATTCACTTCTGCATTTGGCCCATATCCACTATCGGTCTTTGGCAGAATTAGGATCAATTCCATTTGATGCACCTCTTGGATGGACAGCTCAGGGAAAGGAAAAATATCTTTCTCAAGGGCTATTTTGAGCTTTATTTGAATCAAGATCATGAAAAATCTCACCACTGTGCTGTCCTTCCAGTCTGAAAAATCTAATTAACGTGGACTCGAGAAGTCTGAGGATGAATCCTGCATTTATCTATTAGGTATGGAGGGTAAGGTGTGGAGAGCTGTGCAGCAGTAGGCAGAACATCAGCCTCATCACCTTGTGTGTCACCTTGAGTCAGGTAGGACCCTAGGAGGGAGCAGCTGCTCCTTCCCAGCTAGCAGCAGAGCCTGCTTAATTGGGAAAATTAAGGTAATGTCTTCGACTAACCACCTCTCGAGTCTGGCAACATGGCAAGACACCTCTTCCTCTCTTCAGTTTTCCTGCTTTCTGATCCTTTTCTCAAACTTTAATTCTCTCAACATTTTCTTCTCTGTGTTGCCAGCACCATCTCCTAATTTCTCCTTTCATGGCAGCTCCTTCTTATCTTCTTTTGAGCCCAAATTACTTTTGTTTAGTACCACCCAGTGTTCTCTCACTAGCTCTATTCTTCCTCTTTACAACCCAAACTGTTTTCCCAGGAGGCCTGGCTCATCCTAGCTCTTTGAATTAAATTAATTGATCTTCATCAGCCAGATTGCCGTTGGCAAAGAAACCCAGCACGCTGACTGTCTTTGTGCTTTAACTTCTGTTTTATCCTCATTTAATTTGTGCCCTTTGCAGCTTACTGAGCCCTAATTACCTCTGCTACCACTTCACTATATTCAATTATAGCCTTCATCTCACTGACCTGACGTCTCTGTCCTCATCAAATCTCACCTCTCTGACTTTGCCCATTATTTTTGTACCAAGTCAGTACCCTCCACGGGGACCTCAATTCTTCCCATCTCACTTGATTTTCTCTATTACTCTCAGTCACAAAGGACATGCTCACTTTGCATTTCCCTGCCTTCACCTCTCTCAGCTGTTGCGGGGGCCAACAGAGCATGGGCAGACCAGTGGCACTCAAATCAGTGGTTTCAACCAGTGCATCTTGACCTAGCTTAAAGAAACTTGACTTATGCACCAGCATTTTATAGTAAGGGTAAGAAAACCTCCCACGCCCACTGCCCAACTGTGATCAACTCATACAATGCTATTTAATAAAATGTTCATCACTTTTCTGGTGAAAGTTATCCCAGTGCCTCTCCTGCTCCTTTCATTCCTGTTCCTGTTATCTCTTCTCCCAGTGTCCCATCCCACTGCTGTCAGGTCATGATCCCTAGATATGTATTTTTCAAATAGCTTGAATTTCCCACATCCTTCACTCCCTGACCTATTTTTGTTCTGTTCCTGCTCTTTTCCTTCTTATGAGCTCGACTAGCACAGAAGGGAGTAACACCCTGGCACAGCATTGTGTCTCACCTTCTCTCATGCCTGCATTATTCCCTCTCTCTTCATTCTTCTCTGTTTCTTTATGCCTGATTTTCTTATCTTCTCTGGGAAGGCTGATGATTTGTTCGTAGCTAACATCCTTTCCTTTTGCCCATTTTTATTTTTTTTCCTATATTTTCATATTCTCTGGCTTCCATGATGGTGATTTACAGGCTTGCTTTGGAAGCAGAGATGGATCACCACTTGAAAGATTGTTAGCCACAACACAGAAATGCTTCTGGAGGTTTACTTCTCACTGAGCTGATCCTTAAAGTGCCTGAGTTTGTCCATTTTCCTCCTCTCCATCCTTTCTTGCCTCTTGCTCCGAAGCTCCCTCGTATGGTTGGATTCCCATTTTGGCTTGTTTCTCTGTTAGATGTTGGGCATCAACCTTGGTCCTGGGAGTTCCACTCTGGTTGTTTCTCACAGTGATCTTGGTGAGAAGTGTCTGTGAGGACATTTCATGCCCCAGGCATTGTGTTGTACATAAAACTCACCTCTCTGGGTCTTTTCTTGTGCATAGGGAGCCAGGAGCCAACGTCCTGCAGCTGAGCCCCACCTCAGGGAAAGTCTCCAGTGACTTTGAACTTCTGTGTCCCACAGTGAGAGCTGTTGCCCTGGGCAGGACCATGGCTCCTGAAATGACATTCAAGTCACTCTTGAAAAATTCCCCAGTTGCTAGTGCAGTCTGAATATTTGCCTGTGAGGTGAGAGGCTGTGAGATTTTCCCTGCATTATTTTCTTACCTGGGGCTCACTCCAGAGGCAGTGAGCAGAATTGCTGTTTGATCTCTTGCTCGAAAAGGAGTGAAACATGGTGTGGCAGGTTCCTCCTCTGACCTTATGTTAGAAAAGAATGTGCTTTTCAATACTTTTTCTTTTTGACATGACTGTGATCTTTTGTCTCCATCATATTCTTCTTGCACGTTAAGCTCCTATTGCAATTGTTTCCTCATGGGTTGCTATAGGTGAGGCAGTGATGTGATGATGATGATGATGGCACTGGGTGGTCTGCCCAAGATGTTGTGTGGTTCAGGGTAAATCCTTTACCCAGCCACAGCCTCTGCTCACTGGTGTGAAATAAAGCTACTGCTCCTCTCTCCTGAGCACCTTAAAGAGCAGCTTCTGTTTTTTAGTATAAAGGCCTCATTGGGGAGATGTGTTTGTGCTGATGTGTTGCCTGTGAGGGTGAACACCAGAGCTCTGCTCTTTTGACAGTTTATCACAAGCACTCCTGACTATATTGGGGTTCCCAGGGGGACAGCTAGAGGCAAATCTCTGTGACTTCTGTGAATAGTGATTGTGTGAAACCTGCTCCTTTCCTAGGCTGGCTGATGGAGGCTCTGCCTTGCTCTCAGGAAGGACACTTTTATGTTAAGTGCTTTCACCCCCCACGTTCCTCCTGGCAATTTTCTTTCAGGAGTGGTAATTTGGGAAGTCATGCTTTAAGTTTCCAATTCCTCTGTTGACAGACCTCTTTCAGAGTCCAGGTCACTCCTTTAATGGCAATTCACATTTTGCCATCCTGAGCTGTAGGTTTACTACTTCATAAATTTAAAGTAGGCTCAAAATGACACCTTCTATTCCCATGTGCTGGTAGAGCTGCAAGGCAGCAGCAAACCCCAGCCCATCTCCTCTTGTGCAGGAGCTCTGCTGTTCTTCAGAGCAGGCAGAGGGGTATTTCTTACCCTTTGAGGTCTCTTCTGTGTTTCAGGCATGTCCTACCTTCAGACCATTGATGTAATTTGTGCCCTGTTTCCTCCTAGCTTGGTGCTTGGAAGGGGAGTGCAGATGGAGAAGGGTTTGCTGAGCATGGGGGTTTTACTGCTGGGCTTCAGCTGGGAGCATTAGCTGCATATTGCTCTTGAGCTCAGGATGGAGTGAGAAGGAGACAAGTGGCCATTTGGAGATGCTAAGGATAAAATGGTAAGGAAGTAATGATTAAGCAAGGAACATGGTCCTCCATGCACTCTGTCTTGGAGAGCATTGCATAGGAAAAGACTAAGCAAAGCGAGAAAAATAGCTTTATTTTTGAATGAGGACCATAAGGAAGCTATGAAAGCCATTGACAAGTGAGAAGAAAACAGTTCAGTTATTTTTTGATATCTGTATTAATTATCTGTGCCTATGTCTTGGGACCAGCCTTGTTTTTGTGCTTGGGGAAGTGCCAGGGTCTGAAAGCCAAGACTCTGTTTCTCAAGATTTCCTGTGGCTGAAAAAGCTTCATCCAGCCAGGCATGGAGACTCATTCTTCAGTCTCTCATTAAACTTCCAGGTCTTGTGTTCAGCTGACAGGACTTTGGGTGGCATCACCACATAACAGTAAAGTTCCCTGTGCCTACTCTGTTCTCCTTCCCCTGTGTGCAGATGACTTAGTACAAAGGGGTTGCTAATTTAGTTTAGATCTTGTTCATGTTTTTGCAGTGTTGCTGCCAATAATGACTGAACAAACTTAAAAGCTAACCTGCACTGAATGATGCTGGCTAAAGAATAGTTCACTAACTTTCCAGGATCACACCTTGCTGAGATATTTCTTGTCCTGAGGGAAAACAGTAATGTACCTGACTGGTGCTAGAAGTGGATACAGGGCACAGGCTGCAGCTCCTCATCTTCCTGGGAGCTTTTTTACAGGACCACTGGCAATTTCTCTAAGGCTGATGATGTTGAAAATTAATAATTCCCCACTTGAATTAATTAATGTATTTCAATTGTTTTAGTATTAGGAATGTAATGAAGAAAAAGTGGATGTGGGGGAGGTGAACCCAATTAAAATGTAATTGTTTCATTCTAATCATAATCTTGCATAAGTGAATCTGTGAAAAGGAGCTTTTATAATTAAAAACAAAAATAGATTTGGTGATGACCACTGCCACGTTGGGAGTCTGTCTATATTACAACAAAAAGCAATTCAAGATGTCTGTGTTTGGAAAGAGCATCTGCTCTGTACCTCTCCTTTCTGACTTGCTAGGAGTTTATGAATCATTTGCATGTCAATAGAAGAAAGCCAGTCAAAAAAGGAAAACATATAATGATCTTTTACCACCATTTCTAATACTGGCAATAAGTAATGCATCATGGTGGGGATCCTCCTTCAGCATGGTAAGGTTTATAAGCTTGATGAAATGACTACCTACTAACTAAATTCCATCTGTTCAGACTTCTCCAGGAAGCACTGGATTGCACTGGGTTTTGGCAAACTGCTCCACGAGGTTCAGCCCCATATTAGCATTTTAATTGCTGGCTGATTGCTTTTATGTTGCAAAACTCAGCTCACAACAGTATGTAAGTTGCAATTAGTTTTTACTGTGTGATTCATTAGCTCCTGTAAAGCATGTTGTGCTGCAGCATTTGGAAGGTAATATGCTAGAAACATTAGCACTCGCATTAGGAAGTGTGGAGTGGCACTGGAAATGGCCTGGTCCTGCCTTTCACAGACACAGAGCCTGCATTTGCTGGCAGGACATCATCTCTCAAATGAGATTTAGCTGACAGCTGCAGATAAAAATGTTTCACAGTGACAGGTTTTCCTTGTAAACAGCATTTTGGTCCTGTGGTCTGTTCCATATGGGTTTACATCTGCCTGGGATTTGGGCAGAGTTGGTGGAATGGACCCAGGTATCAGAGCTGCTGAGCTCAGCCTGGTTTGTGATATTCCTCTGGGGAAGTATCTGACATCTTTTCATGCCTCAAGAACTGCACGTTGCTTTTGGGGATGCTGTCTTGTGCATGTGCCTTGTGCTGGGTAGGATGTGAATGTCCAAGTGCCATTAATGAGTTTTGCCTTGAGAAAGGGGGTAAATTAAACAGCATCTTTAAAACTATCCCACCTCTATTGTCCTGTATTCCTTAGGCAAAGCAGTGGATATTTTGGCTGGGCTAAAAACCAGACAAGAATGATGAACTCCATTCTGATAAGAACTGCAGTTCATTTTGCCTTTTTCCATTGCTTTTGGAAATTATTGTCTCTGGTGGAAAATTCCATAAAAGAATACGAGGACATGGCCACGATCCATGAGTTTTCCATTGGTATGTGCATGATGTGGCAGCTTTTTCAGCATCTGTGACAGTCACATGTTAGTTTTATCTTCCCTGACTAGATGAAACTACCCTGGAAGGGTTATTCTGCACGTGGGTGCTGGCAGCCCAGGCTGTGAATAGCCCCTCTGGGTGGTGGGGCAGTGTCTGCTGTGCCACACCATACATTGCATTCAGCACTCAGGACCTCACTGAAGGCATAAAGCTCAAAATGCACTCTGTGTTTTTGATAAATAATTTGATTTTTTTTTTTTGAGACTGGTAGGTAAAGAATGGATGCAAAGAAAAAAAGTTGCAAAAAAAAAAAAATCCCTCCCTGGCAATTCCCCATTGGATTTTTTCTTTTATCTTCCTTCTGTTTTCACAAACCCCCTGAAGATTGAAGTAAAATTTTTGTCCCTGTTGGATACCAGAATTTTTACACTGGGAGCATTTTCCCCTTGAAGAAAAAAATGCTGCTTATTCTTGCAGAAATATACTTAAGTCAAACTAAATTGCTACCTTTGTAATTGCTCAACAAATTAGGTAAAATACAGATTTTCAGGACTTCACCTCAGACTCTTATCAACTCAATTTTCTAGCAAATGTTTTACATCTGATAGGAATCAAAAGCACCTGCAGCTTTTCATCTTTCCCACTGATTTGGAAAAAGTGGCAGGTGCCTTCTGGCCCTAATTTTGATCTTTTGGTCTGAGCACTTTGGTGCTCACACCCGTGTGAAGTGTGGTCTACACCAGCAGACTTTAGATGCACACTGCAGTTATATGTTGATAACTATGGTTTTGGTGTTAGAGTTTCTTCATTTCTTTTAGTTCTGCAACATGATCATTCCTGTGCTAGGACAGAGGGACTACTGAGAATGGGAATGCAGCAGTCAGAGGTACTGGTGCAGCTAAGATGGATGACTCCCAGGGGTTTGTGTTAGGTGAGAGTCAGAAACTCAGGATTTACTGCTGCTTCCATGATGGGGAGATACTGGTTTGCTGAAGACTTTCTGGATGCCCAGAAATCCCAGAGAAAGACAGATTTTCTAACAGTCTTATGGAACATTTTTAAATGTTCAGATTAAAAGGTTAACTTCTTTGTGATTCTAAATTTAAATAATCTGGCATGGTGAGAGGGGAGGAATATTCTCACTCCAGCTTTGCAAATGAAAAGTGGGTGCAAAATTCTCTATAGGGCAGAATAAAATTTGCTTCTCACTTGGATGCCTGTGTGGGCAGGGGGAGAGCAGATCAAGGTAAGGCTGGCAGGGGTACAGAGGAGTGTGTCTGGGGTCTGCTTCACTCTGCAAGGCTGTGCCAGGTGAAAGGAGTGGACACATCTTCAGTACCTGAGCATAATGGAAAAATTCAGTGTATCAGTCTGATGTTCCTAGGAGCTTGCAGGAATTTCCCACTCTCCTGGGGGACATGAAAGCAGCAGCAGCAGCACTTGTGCTTTTAAGGAAAGACTTGATGTAGAAATGTCAGATCAAAGGTGGCATAAAGCAAATGTGATAGACAACCTCCCACGTACTCCTAGCTTTGGAGTGAGACCATCTATTGCTCCAAGATATCAGGGATGTCAAAGCTCACGGCAAAATAATGTGGCCATCACTAGGTAAAGTAGCTGATCTCAGTGCTACAACACAGCAATTCATGGTTGATTTATTTACCCATCTATTTCTCTGGCACACCTAGCTTCTGGTTTTTTTGGAAAAGCAAAGCATTGGTGTTTGCAGCATGTAGGAGTTGATTTGTCAGTGGAGCCTCTCAGGATGTTAGTTAAGCACAAAATAATTTTTGTGTACTTTAGTAAGTGCAATTCATCAGAAGCTGTGCACATGAACTGGGTAGAGCTACAGTGAGCACAATGACATCTGCAGATAAAAAATGACAAATGATGATATCATTTCTCTTCCATGATTCATTGGGAAGAACTCAGAAGCCAAGCAATTCCTTCAAACAAATTATTCAATGAAGACTGAACAGTGACTATAAACCAACAAAACCATCTCCTTTGCAATGGTTTTTAATATTGTTGTACATAAAATCTAATTTATATGGTATTAAAGGCTTTTCTTTGACTACAAATCATCTCTGGAAAATGCTATCTTCTCAACGGTTCATCAGATGCATCTGAAAGACTTTTATGACTATTAGTAAATGGAATTAGAGCACCTTGTAGTAGTTTTATTACATTTTGCACATCTGCGATGGGTTACAGAGGCTCTCACTGTTGTAGTTTGGGCTGCAGAGCAGTTGCTGAGTCAATGCACGTTTTCCATAGGTTCTGTGGGTTTGGGGAAGATACACCACTTTGCTCTGAAATGATCCATGCCTCATCTCAGCTGCCAGTGGAAGCAGTGGAACCTGGCTGCCTAGGTTCGTTAAGAAAGCCCATTAGTTTGGAAAAGCTTGGCCTTTGCCACCTGTTCCTGTCTCTGGCTTTATCTCTGGCTATTAGGAGATCTGCTGCCCTCCACTGGGCCATAAGATAGAAGAAGGGGGGTCACCTTGTTGTCATTGTTCATATGGTCTCACTCTTTCAGCTCCCTTGACATGTAATGGTGCCAGACCTGCACCCTTCTGTGATGGCAGCTGGGGGCCATACATGGAACTCAGTGTCCAAACAGGATCCTGTTTATGGGACTGAATGGAGCCCTCTCTGGACCCAGGCTAGTCCCCGTAGGCCAGGCTGCATTGGAGAGAAGTGTGTGTAAGGACGTGGTCAGCTTGGTGCAGGTCTCTGTGACTGCACAGCTTACTTGCAGCCAGCTCAGGTGGGAGGAATCTAAGCTTTAGAGGGCTGAGGAAAGATTTCTGCTGCCTGAAGTTTGCAGTTTTTATCTAACTATATACCAGTAAAGAATATTATTTCCTTGTGTAATTTTGCCCTTAAATCACCATAGTTACAGCACCATGAGTAGGTCACTCTAGGAACTGGTCTTGTCTTCTAATTTATATTGAGTCTTTTGAAAATATGAGCCATTACCCAAGTAGTCTAGTATCTTATCCTGGCAGTGGCTGCCCCAGTAGCACTGGTAAGACAGTTCACAGAGTCACAGATATTAGGGGTTGGAAGGGACCTAGAAGATCATCTAGTCCAACCCCTCCTGCCTGAGCAGGATCACCTAGACCAAGTCACCCAGGAACAGATCCAGGCATTTCTTACAGCTCCCATTTCCAAAAGGACCTATGTGCATGCTGGGTATGTGTTGAAGTGCACACACATAAGTGCTTTGCTGAACAGGGGTTGATTAAAATACATGCTTTGGGGCCTTAGTTAATTATGTGTCAGGGACTCCATAATTGGCACGACACTGAAGGCATCTAATAGCTTTCTTCTGATAAATCTGTACATGCAGAGCGGTCCTGAACTGTAATTTAGCATGATAATGCCAACTTCATCAAAGGCCATGCAAAAACCAGCAAGTCTTTGGATCTCTGAGTCCTCGTGAGCTGACTGAATTAGTGATGGCAGTCTCTGATCTGACAAAAAACATCTTCAGTGTATTTTTCCACTGAAACAGCTTCTTTCTTGAGTAGAACCAAGGAGTCCCTGCACAGCTGCAGATGCTGAGCTTCCCCAGGTAATAAGGGAAATTTTCTGGGACTAGTCAGAGTCATGCAGGCAAACTATGGCATGAGATAAACTCCCAAAGCTGTGCAATGACTTTATAATGCCTTAAGGAGATTTTAAATAGTAGTCCAGTGCCTGCTGTGCAGGACACTCACTAAAGCTTGAGTGTAGTAAAGGACATAAAACTACTTCTGAGAGCTCTGCTTTGTATTTTCAGGATGACAAGAAAACTCCTGGCATTAGTAACAACTGTGGAGCCTCAAAAAATGGGTATATTTAGTAAGCAACTTTCTTTGAGACCCAATTGTGCCTGGTTTCTTCCATTCTTTCTTGCAAGACAAAGAGCAAAATTCAGACTCTAGTGGTATAGGAGTACAGGCATGTGTTGATGCCCAGGACCAGCTTCCACAAAAAGAAGTTAAATAGCTTTTCTTTGTTTATGAACATACTGCTGACATAAATATTTTAATATCATTAAGTGGCTGCCTCTCTTAATGAGAGTGCTAAATATAATGAAAAATTGAAATAAATGTCTTATCAGGGAAATCCAGTTTTTAAAACAGGAGCAGAACACTAATTTATGTTTTTATTTAATTCCATTTCCCAGAAAATGATCCCATTCTCTAGTATAAAAAGAGTGATCTTGCCCAAAGGGGAGCTATATTTTACTAGATTTTGTGTAACCTTAAATCAGGACTTACTGTTTCTTGAACAAGATGGAACAGATGTTAGAACAGCATAAAAGAAAACAAAGCACCTTTGACAGTTAAGCAAATGGTAAATGATTGTCAAATGGGAGACAATTTTCAAGCAGGGTTTCTTCAGAGGGGGGAAAAAAACCCTCAACAGTTTCAAGAGGTTTGAGGAGGGTGAAAGCTACAGTGCAAAGGGCTGCAGTTGTATAACCAGGAGCATTTGTTACACAGGACAAATGTTGATGCAGGCACAGATGCAGGCAGGGATCTCATCCTTTCCTTGCTTGTCAGAGCTGGTGTCTTCTCCTGCATCTCTGAGCAGCACATGGGTATTTCAGGAAAGGTTTCTTTGCATGAAACTTTGGAGTTCCCCTGGGATCCCGTTATAGTCAGTAAGAGTTCAGCACAGAAGAGTAGCAGACTGGATCACTCTTCCAGGCTGGGTACCTACAGCAAGCCAGGGAGGTTGTGTTTGTTCTTAAGGCCCTTTTATGGGAGGGAAGGAGATTTTTGTGCTGTCACCTCAGCTGCAGCAGCTTCCACCAGGCCCTGTGGCCAGGGCATGGATGGAAAGTGTTTGGGCCATGCTGTTCACCATGTGCTAGCTCCCATACTTTGCTTGTGAGCTTTACCATCCAAACATGAGTGTCACTTGAGAGTGGGAAGTGCATGGAGGGCACAGGGGTGTCTGCACACCTTCCTCACCCCACAGAATATCCAGGCCCTGTTTGAAGAAGCATCCCATCTCTCGCTGCTCTCAAGATGAATGGCAGCCATCTAAGCTTGATGAGAGGTGTACTGCAAACAAAGGAGGAGGAATATTAATTTAATGATAGTTAAGAAGCTAATAGAGCATCACAAATGTCTGGGAATAGACAGTGATGAGGCTTAAAGAGTTGTTGAATTAACTTCTTGCCATCAGACAGGGAGAGAGGCATAGTGCAACTGATCCTCTCCACTGCTGCTTCCATCCTGTCTGTGACTTACCCACCTTAGATTACAGAATCTGCCTGAAATTGTGTTCCTTAGAACATTTCAAGGGCAAAGACAAAAGATTGCAGGATGCTGCCACCTCTGCAGCTGTTGGTGCTCCTCAAACAGTGAGAATTCACCCAGCAGTTCAGAGTTGCACCTCAGGGATGTCTGCTGCAGGTTGGTGATGATCCCCCCATTCCTTCAGTCCCTGTGTCTCTTCAGTCCCTTCTGAGACACTCCTGCAAAGACAGTCAGTGTAAATGAGCATGGCTCCATCACAGATGAATTGTTGCAGCCTGTCCATGTGAGAGATTCCCAGCTCCCTGTCTGTGCTCTGGTTGTGTGTCCCTAGTAGGCTCCCATTGAAATTGCCACTCCTCAGCTACCTGGATGCTGCTCCCCTCTTCTTGCCAGTCCAAGAAGATTCTTTTGCCCAGCTTTGCCACTAGAGGGGATTTAATTGGATGGATTCATCCCTTACTTTAGGTGCACACATCTAGAGGTGCCAGAGAGGAGCACCCACACCTCCTTCCCTGCATCCCAGCTACCTGCTGTGTTGTCAGAGGTGAGATGAGTGAAGGAATGACACGAGACACTTTGATTTTCAGCTGTCAGTGCATCCTGATGTAGCTTGAAAGAACAGTGTGAAGTGCTGCTGCCAGCCTGGGGCTGCAATGCCCCCCCAGATGGGGCAACCCAGCTCTGGCTCACCCGGTGGGATTCACAGCCTGCAGAATCGACTCTGCTGCCTCCTTGGCACTGTCTTGGTGCTGCTGGTACCGACAGGCAGAGCCGGGGATTGCTCTCTTGCAGATTTCAGGCTGATAACAGCCTGTTGACAAATGGTGATAGGTAATGTAGAGCTCATTTGTGTTCTGCTTTGCTCAGCTCTGCTATCAGCTACCAGTTGGTTCTGGTTTCATTATTATCAGGCTGCTACAGAGACCTTAGTGTGAGGTGCAATGTAAATTAAAGACAAAGAGGTGTACCCAATAATTCATTCCCTTTCTCACTTCTAATTTGGCATCGGGAGCATATAACTTTCTAATAAAACATTTGGTGCCTGGCCAGATAGTAAATTTAGATGCTCATTGTCCCCTGTTTCCCATTCATTCGCATGCAGAGATAAATATTGCTCATTGAGTCACTGTTATTACCTTAGAAATAGTTTGTCTGCCCTAAAAACTTCCTGCTTAATTGAAATGGGCAAAAGGTGTGTCAAGTACAGAAAACAAAACAGTCAGCAGCGGTGATGCCCTGCCCTCTCCTTGTACACAACATGATTAATTCTTATTGTTTACTGCCTGCAGGGAAACCTTGTGCATCACTTCTAGGTAAATATCATAGGGCATGACTTAATTTTGAATACCAGAAGAATGGGCTGATTTCCACAGTGCTTTGGGTAGTTTTATTCCAGTGCATAGGTACTGGTTTGAACATCAAATAAAAGCAGTAAATGGAGATATTTAGATTTAAATGAGCATCATGGATCAGTGACAAGGAGTCTTTCTGCTCAAGCCCATGCTGCTACATATATGCCTGTTAATTATTGACCCAAATGAGTTACATTTTACAATAACCAGCTCTCTCTATGTCAGAAAACAATTCGGAGGAGCTGAGCCCCCCTAAAGCTGAGTCTGATGGATTTTATTTCACACCAAATGTAACTCCCTGCTGGAGTGAGCATTTCCACATTGCACACAGATTGAAGCTGGCCAAAGGAGCAGCCCCTGGACCATCACCATCCTGAGCTAGACGTGACTTGGAGTATTTCACATATGCCCTGTCCACGTTAACTTGAACAAACCCACCTGCTCCTACCTTCTCTGGGTTTTAGCTGCAAATGGGTAAAAAAAAAAAATAGAAAAAAAAGGCTGTTGTGGTGGCACATAAGAATTGAACTGGAGGTGAGTTGCCCTTTCTTTATGACTGGGCTGGGTGAGCTGTGGCCTTGGACTGAGGCACCTTTAAGCTGTGTGGGATTCCTTAGCTGCAGTCCATGAAGGGATGGGCAGCTTTGGGATGGCCCAAGCACCAGGACAGAAAAAACAGCACCAAAACCCCCACTAGAGCCTGCTGAACCACATCAGATCCTGTATTTTGGGGCAGATTTAGAGATCTTTTGCTCTTTTTTTTCTTTTCCTTTTTAATTCATATTGGTTTAAGTTTTTCATTTAAAGTTTGAAATTATCCTAAGAGAACAGTTTGAATGAGCACAGTTTTCCAGTAGAAGGTCGTTATTAAACAGTTTTGATCAGCCCTGTTGATTGTTGAATTCTTAAAGATTTCCTCTTGGCATGGTAATTCACTTTAAAAAGGAAATTTCTTATGAAAAGACTCAGTGGTTGGTTATAAAAAAAACTGCAAACAGATGGGGTTGGCAATAAAATCACACCATGATGTCCTTTAATTCCATATTAATACGTAATTGAGTAATAAAGTAGTAGCCTAATATTTAGCGTGCTGCAGTTTTACATATCCATAATTTAGTACGTAAAGTTACCTGGCTTTCTTAATCTCATCACAGTATAAAATTGGAATTTCATTATTATAATGAAATTCTATTATAATGAAATTCTATTTCTTCTACACTTTATGTCTGAGTCTGCCAGGCAGTACTGAAAATCTTCAGGACAATTTACTAGAAGCTAAAAATGTTTATCTTTCAGCATAAGACCCAAATTAGACAAAATGACATTTTCCAGTAATGTAGATAATACAGAAAAGCTGAGCCCTATTAAAAAAAAAAAAAAAAAGCTTTATTTATAATTAAGAGCAGGATAATCACTAAGCCTATAAAGCCAGCATCCACAGTTGATACTGAGATATTTATGCCACGAGTATTCTGGGGTTTTTTTAGGAATCTGTGATTTTTCACAACCCATAGCCAGGGCTGGGAGCTCTCAGGGAAATTGCTCACCAGCCTGTTTGGGATGCAAATGAAGCAGGTTTCATTTACAGCAATCTGCTGGCAACGCTGCTCCCTCGCCCGGCGCTTCAGTTCCCTCTGGCTTACTCTTATATCTAAACATTTTTTATTGAACAATCTTCCTGCCTTTAATGACACACAAAATAAATCTATAATTGTGCTTATTCCTGTAAGTCAGGGCCATTTCCATGGGACAGAAACAATCCGAGTGTGATTTATTTGGAAGTGGTGGCAGTGCAGCGACTGCCGCTGCTTCGAGTGCTCTGCGCGCTGATTGTGTTTGGCTGTGGCAGGAAAATGAAATTAAACCCGTAAGATGGAGACCATCAGATAATTTGGGGGCACTTTTGTTATCTGTGCTTTTTAGAGATGCCTTGGAGAGGTGCAGCAGTTCTAAACTGTAGAAGATTTTACCCGTTTTCAACAAAGCGTTCAGAAGAAAACAAAGCAAATGTTCATTTGTGGATCTAGCAAACTATAAATGTTGTGTTGAAAAGCAGAGGCAGATTAGTTTGGGTTGTTTGGTTGCTTGGTTTGTGTTGTTTTGTTGTTGTTGTTTATTTGTTTTGGGTTTTTTGTTTGGCTCTTTGTTGTTTGTTTGGGGTTTGTGTTTTGCGTGTGTGCTGTGTTTGGTTTTTTTTGTTTGTTTTTTTAACAGGACTTGGTGTTATCTGCAAAGGCTTTCTGAAAAATGAGGGTTCCTTTTGGCAATCCCTATTCAGCAAAGCCATGTTGCCAGAGGCAAAGGCTTTGGGAAGCCCCCTGGGCTCCATGTGCAGTGGTAGAGGATGGAACCTGCTATGATGCATCCTCTGAAATGCAGGCTGCAACTTTTTAGGACTGTTTTTTTTTTTGCCACCAGATCACAGCCTTGGAGAACAGGTCAAAGCTAGGACAGAAACATGGAGAAGTGCAGACTAAGAGGCCTCATTTTAGACAGTTTTCCAGGAAAACAGCATTTCCCTTCATATATCATGTTGTTTTTTTATCTCAAATGTGTATGTCTACTGGCTTCAAATGTACTGTTGGCCATCACAAGCCTTCATTTATTGGTGAAGATGCTACATGTTCTCACTTTCCATATTTTTTCAGTACATTTTGTTTCCGTGAACCTACTTATAAAAATCCTTATCTATTCCAATGGCAATTTGAATAGCAGTCCAGCCTTAGCAGAATCCATATTCAGCAAGCTGCTGCATCTGCCCAAGCCATTTACAGAGAAAAATACACCTTGTGTTGCTGCATTAGAGACAGGGCAGGATGCAGTAAATTCCCCATCTTGCAAAGAAGCTGAGAAAAGCCATGTCAGAGCTTCTGAAGTTTGTGTGAGCTCACCACACCCAGTCACTGGCTACAAGGTATTTCTAACCCAAGTTCAGACCCAGCTTTTTATGCAGGTTTAGCCCATCAGTGCTTGGGATAACAAATGTCAACATTCCCCCTCCTTGAGAAAATGACTGATTCAGGTAAGAATTGTTTTGTTTGTTGTGAAATTTGGTATCCAAGAGCCAGTGTTCATCACTGAATGATATTATTCTTTATAGTATTTTTTTTTCTCTGAAGTGATTTTAGATAAGTTACACTTCTGTGTAAAGAATTTATTCTCTTTTTTTCTTTTCCTGTTTTTAACTTGCTCTTGAGTGAATCCTTTGTGTCTCAGACTTGAATACATCCCAGAAAAGCATATTCTACTTCTAAGATGTTGAAATTTTTAGCATGCAGTTTTAGCACATAATTAGTATTCAGTCACCAAAAGTGTCTTTCCATTATTTTCATCTCCACCACTGTGAGGAAAAGGCAACCTTCACCTTGTCTCTAAAGAAAGTGATAATTGTTGGAAAATATTTATGATCCTTTCAATATACATGTAATTATCTGCGTGGGTGTGCCTCCATGTTTCACTGTGCCTGAGGCTGACAAATGGATTTCCTGTAACTCTTGAAATTCCCTTGACAGATGACAAGTGACAAAAAACTTAAGTTATGTAAACTTCCAGATCAAAGGATGACTTTCTGATGACACTCTCCTGCATTACACAGTATGGGAGTGAAGCACCTGGCTGGAAGGAAATATTTGTTCTTGTTTTCCTTTGAATAGCAGACAAATTAAAATTAAAGTTAGCAGCTCCAAATGAGGTTGCATTTTCAATATCCCAGCTCTTTATTTGATTGCTGTAACCCTTTTATATCTGCAGTGATTTTAAACTAAGTTTCACTGCTGTGTAGCAGACAATCAAATTGTTTCTCTTTGAAGCACAAAGAAATGAGAATTTTTTGGAAACATATTTGTGTATTCATGGGTTCAAGTATTAGTGGTTGCAGAGAAAAAACAGGCTATTTTTCAATCATTTCATGTGTTGTTTTTTTCATCTGGAAAGGTGTGTTTATATCTAAGGGATATGGAGGAAAAGCTGATATATTTTTGGGAACAAATACCCCCAGATAATTCTATTTTCTGGCTATGGATCTGAACCATAGAGCACCTATGGCTGAAGCAATGAGTGGTGTTAAAAACCATGAGTAGTGTTAACAAGACATTAGCCAAATGGGATGCTTCTGATCATTAGAGCTCTGTGAACATGCAGAAAGTCATAGAATTAATGTAGTGTTCAGCATGGACAAGGAGATATCAATTAAAGATGCTAAGGAATGAAATGGGACTAAACACAAATGTTCCAAGAACCCAGGTGCAGGTTACAGAGCCAGTCTACAGTCTCATCAGCAAGTCAAGCCTTACCATCTTCTAACTAGAAAAATGGGGATAAAAATGGAAGGAAAACGTAGTGTGCAAGCTGTCTGTAGCATTTATGAGCTTCTCTGATCCAGTTAGCTTAGAGCAATGGAAAGAAGGAGAACTGCCCTCATCTCCCAAGGCCTCATGCTCCAGTGGCTTTCTGTGGGCACTGCTTGTGCACAGTAATGGATACAGAACAGCCCCTCATTGCTGGAGAAACAGGCAGCCTTGGGCATTCTGACTGGTGTTCAGCAATGGTAATCACTGCCTGGGCTAGAAGTTGGAAGAGACTTGGACATGGTTTATTGACATTAATGACATTCTCTTTGAAAACATGATGTGGGAATTGGTGTTTTTCCACCTTGACTTTCCAGGGGACTGCAGTGAGTGGGAGCTCATTACAGGTTTTGTCAGTAAGAGAGTGCTGGGAAACTACAAGTGCTTGCAAAGGCAGCGATGCCTTTACCAACCCTCCTGCACCAAAAGGGGTTCATGTGCCACAGAGCACCCTGTTCCTGCCTGTGTGATGTGCAGATAATCAGATCCTGACAGTGGAAACCGTGGTGGTGGGCATGACAACTATGCTCTTGGTGTTTAGGTAGCTCTTAGCTGGATGCAAAGCTGCCTGGGAGACTCTGAAATGCAGCTCTTACCATTTCTAACAACTTGGGAAATGAAGGTGCATTAGGAATGAAGTGATGCAGAAGTATTACCAATCAAGAGACTGATGCTGAAGAGGAAAGAGGGTAGTGGATCATTTCATAATAGAAGATAAGAAGGAGAAAGAGAATTATCATAGTGTTTGAAGTATATATCAAGTGTCTTGCAAGTGCCTCACCATATGTCTGATGGGATTTTATCAAAAGAAAATGCCAGGTTATTTATGTCACTTTTAAAAAGGAATATATTGTATATTTTTAGTTCCTTGTACATATTAAAACCCTCTCTTTTTTTTTTTTTTTTTTTTTTTTTTTGAGTAATAAATAGCAAGATTTAAGTGCTAAACAATTTATTGCAAGTTTGAAGATTAGTACTGTTCAGATTCCCATACTGCTTGTGAGCCACCTTTCAGGGAAGGATACCCAACCTAAACCATGGCTGTGGCCATAGATATATTCAAAGAATATTCTCAGTGTTTGTCTTAACAACCATTTTTCTGAGGTTGCAAAAGCAGCTTTTTCCCAGCATGCTGCACGTATGTGTGAGGAATCCCTCTTTAATTTGGTAAGAGGAAACAAAGAGATAGTTTTATTATTTTAAGATCAGTTTTTATTAGGCTTTTTTCCCAGTCTCCTTAGGATTCCTGTTTAGTTCTCTCATCACTGAAAAAAACGTTGTTTTCCTTTAGACTGAGAAAAGGAGAGAAATAAGTAAGTGTGATTTTAAAGATTTTCTTTTAAGGTTAAAAATCCCCTAAAATGTTACAACGGATACTTTCATGGCACTGTTAATGATGAAAGATCATCCACAGATCATAGAATATTATGATATAGTAGATAACTAATTAAATGCATTTTCTTTTACTTGAAGTCAAGTTTAAATTAAATGTGACATTCTGATCAATAAGATGACTGATATTTAATATCCTATTATCCTCTAATGGAACAACAAATACCAATGTAGGTGTTCCTACATAGTAAGTCTCTTTGGAATATGGTCGATCAGACTGTAGAATGCTTTAGCTTTAATTCATAACAGCATTTAATATATTAGTGTGCTAATACAATATTTTAAGCTGACTGGATCCACCCTTAGGGAAAAGACAGATGCAGATCTCCACATGAACTTGATTATCACTCCTGCTTTACTTAGTCTGTCCAATTTTTTTGTCCAAGAAGATGCTGAAATCAATATGCACCTGTTAAATGAACAGCAGAAAAGATGTAATTTGAGTGAGTCACAATAATGTAAAATTAATGTAAAGGAGGTTATAAATCACAACATATTTCAACAGGAAAATAATGTCACTTCTTCATACCTCCACCCCTTGGTTCTGTCTGTACATGAAGCAGGAGGTGCTATATTCCAGGTGAAAAAGCTAGACCTGAGAGATTTGTGTTGTCTACACCGGGTTTGACTAAGACCTCAGAAGAAATAGAGCAGCAGGAGCTCTGTCAGCACCCGTTTGCTGCAGAGCTACAGCTGGGGATGCAGGGCTCTTGAGGAAGGATCTCCAAGGAAAGGAGGTCAGTCACTTTCTTGAGGGGGGCTTCAGAAAAGATAAATCGAATTCAACACACCAAATAGTAACACTGGGTTATCCTTTCACTTATTTACTCTTCAAACCTTACTTGGTCAAATTCTTAGGTGGTATGAATTATGCATTTCTTGGGGAGTGGTTGTTTTCCAACTTTATCATGTTTTTAACTGCTAAATTCCAGGCAATCTACCTTGGGAGAGCACAGCAGCATCATTAGCCTGAGAGACATGCAGTACTCTGGGAAAAGAACTGGCTGTGTAACCCTGGGGTGTTCCTAGGAGTCAGTGGAACCAGAGAGCCACCATCCAGCATGAACCTCTCCTGGGAGTCACTCCTAACTCCTAGAAATCTGGCTGACATTGAGTTGGTCATGTGTATTCTGGTGAGGCAAAACTTTTCTTGAAGTGCAAGTAAAGAAAGCTGTACTTGCTTGGGTCTGATCCCATTAAAATGTTTCTGAATGTTAGAGTTATCCAGTGCCTGCAAACTTCAAAGTCAGGCTGACTTCAAAGGCAGAGTGGATCTGAAGGTTCTGACCAGGACCCAGCTTCACAAAGAAGCTGAATGTGACTGGCTTGTGCCATGACTCTTCCCCAAAGGTTCCTCCTGCGGTTCTTCCAAGGATGGAACAAAAAAAATGTGTCGGATACAGAAGTCTGAAGGCAGGATTAGTGATGGAGGTCAGAAGTGCCATCATGCTGAGTGCAGTCTGGGCAGTCCAGCCAGCAGCAGCAGGAATTCCCCCACCCTTGGAAGCAGCTGAGGCTGAAGTTAACGGGCACTTGTGCTTTAACAACTGGGGAGACACAGGTCAGCAGATGTGTTGTCTTGAAATGATTTCCCTCTGCTCAGCTGTTTTAGCACAGGGTAGGAGCATGTTTCAGTGTTCATGATTACTACAGTGTTTTCAGCAGACAAATGCTGTAAATAATATAGAACAGCAGGAGTAGCTCACATATGCAGCACGTACTGCTGCTAAGTGGGGTGTGCCAAACTGCTTTGCTTGCTGTATAGGCTGAGAGAGATTTTCACATTTTCTCCTTCCTAAGGGTCCAGTTTGGTTTGCCATTGGATAGAATATGAAAGTAAGTAGGTTTTATATGGGTTTGCTTTAGATTTGCTGTGGGGATTATGGATGCAACACCGACAAAACCAAAGGTTGGTCCATCCAAGTCTGATTTTGAGGACTGTTACTTCTGGGTTTAGCTTTGTGTCAACTCCACCCTCATTTGTTGAATGAGAAGGGTAGAACTGAGCTCTTGCCTATCCAGTTAAACCTCCTTGGTGTGAAGGGTTTTGTCTGTGAGCATTGTATCCTGACAACTTTAGTCAATTAAAAAGAACATATGGGAAACTCTTTTATGCAGGCAGCTGTTCCCCTGAGTGTATGATCCTCCCCTGTTGCCTGTTGCATCACACTAAGCCAATGGCAGTGTCACTTCTCCTGCCCAGGCTTTCCTGAGGAATTCATATGCTCAGAACTTTGCATCCTCTGTGTATTAAATGTGTCTAGCCTGATCTTAAACTCTAGTCACATTTTGGTTAATGGGTGTATTAAACTCTGATCTTTTGATGCAGCAAGGAGTAGCAGTAGTACCAACAAGTGAGATTTACTTATAGCCAGGGAAGGAGGGGAAATTAAATGTTTTTTGAGAAAATAGAAATGTTCCTGCTGAAGCTTTTGATTCCACAGAAACTATTATTTTCCACTGGAACTAACATTTTGATTGACTGATCATTCCTCTGGCTGGCAGTTTATACCACAGCTCTGTGTATTTGCTTTCAGTAGGAGCTTGGTGTGTAATGTGTGGTCCTGCTTCCTCACTGAGTATCTGTGAATGTGTCAACACCGACTTTAATCCACTGTGCTAAATCAATGGCCATCCTAAGCCCCTTTGTACTCAAGCTGAGGCCAATGTGTTCTGAAATGAGGGAATCAATAGACAATTGATGTCTGGGAGGAAGGGGAAAATGAAACTTGAGTTGTGAAAAAGCACTACAAGATAGATACGATGGTGAAAATGGCCTTAGGCAAAACAGCTTCACCTGCTTTGCTCCACCTTTCCCAGAGAACTGGTTCTGTGGTGTTTCCCAGAGCAAGCAGGATTTTCTGGCAGTTTTCTTATAGTTAATGGGATATCACTCAGGTCACTGTCTTTCCCAGTCTGTCTTGCTTCCTTTCCTCCATGTGATATTTCAGTAGTTCTTTATGATTTGCCTGCTATTCAGAGACTGCACGTTGTTCTGAGCCTGCCAGCATCTCCTCCTACCTCACTGTTTTTATCTTTCTCTTGCTTCTGGCATCCTTCTACCTTTCAAGCAGAACGCCACGAAGACAGTTATCTCGGGTGCTAACTGCAAACCTTATCCTTCTTTAAATCTCATTTATTTTCTAAGGCTATAATAAAAATCCCCTAGGCTCTTAGAAAAGCTTTTTTTGAAAATGCCTGGTGCTTCTTGCATTGACATCAGCAGCCTCTGGATGAGTCTAAGCTGCTTTTCCTTAATATCTTAATTCAGTAAACTGCAAGATCTTGCTGTTGAATGGCCTTCTTGTGGCCTGAAAACTCTAAATATTAGTGGAGCTGGCTTATGAGTGAGCAAGAGTTAACTGGCTGGTGCCGTGCCTGCCAGCGTTGAGAAAAGCTGCAGAAGTGAGATCTGGGCAGGTTTAAAAATATAACAGTTTGCTCTGTGACCGAGGGAACTGAAATCTTGGTTTCCCGTGGCTTTTTATTGTGTGGTTGGATTATTCTCCATCAAATTAAGTGCAGGCTCTGCCTGAAACTTTTCCTGAATTTCTAAGAGCGTTTGTAACGGCTGCACTCAGGGGGATTCTCTGATGTCTAACTCCATAATTAAACTCATGCTGAACTAATTGAAGTTTCTCTCCTCTGCATTGGAATCTCTTTTCACAAAACTTCCAGGGACTAAATGACTAAAAGGCTTCAATTCCCCTCTTCAAATTTTCACTGAAACTGGCTGAGCAGTTTGGATGTTAAGAGGACACACAAAGGCAATGTGATTGCCCAACCTCTTTTTTCTCTGAAATCAACCTCAGAAAAGTGGTTGGAGCAGGACACGGGATCAAATCTGTTGAAAATTGATGGCAGTTTCAGTTTTGGGAATGGATGGATTGTCTACAAAGTTTTCTGCTTGTCTTCTAGTGTAAAGGGTCAGTAACACTCCACAGATCCTCTCTGATTACAGAGATGCTGTCGGTGTCCAGCATTCATGGGCACCCATTAAACCCCATCTTTTTGTGTGTCAGAAAATGTAAAGAACAAAGTTGGGGTTTTTTTTACATGTAATTTAACACAGTTTCTAAGCAAACAATGGGAAATAGAACTTTGTAGCAATATTAAACTATCTGCCCTTTTCAGAAAGACATTTGAAAGTGTATTCCTGCAGAATTAAAACGTGGGCTATTTCTTGTATAAATGATGTCAAAAAGCAAGAATGTAATTTGCTGCTTTGAAATTATTAGAGAGAAATGCAGATTCTTGAGCAGCCAGAGGGCACTTGTGTGCTTGCCTTTTGAAAGGGATTCTGCTTCTGTGTGTAGCGTGCACATCTGGTTTTATAGCTGTGGACAGCACAGAGGGCTGTGCTCCCTCTGACTTAGGTGCTTATTCTGAGTGGGGAAATCACAAAAGGGGGTTTGCAGAGTTTGGGTGCCTGTAGAGAGTTGGAAGGAGAGGATTGTTATTGTGTGCAGGTGGGAGATAAATACTGATGTCTATTTATCTAGGAATGGATTTGTCTGTCCATGAAAATAACAAGGACTGTCTCCCCCACCCCCCAGTGTTAGAGTCTCTGATGAACCCAGGGGATGGCACAGAGTTAAATTTGTCCCCATTCACTATTCTACCTTGCTGGGTTGGACTTGAATGTTTTTGAAGTAGGCATCATCTTCCCACGTAGAAATCCCATGTGACAGCTAATGCCTCTCTGCCTTGAAGAGATGCCACGTGAAAAAAACAAAGCTGACATGGTTACTGATGTGAGGAGCCACTTGGAAACAAATTTCTGGAGTCCTTTCTGAACACAGCATTATTTTCCTCTGCATAAACATGGAGAAAGGGAGTGTCTGTAAAAGTATATTGGGATTTAGTCAAATCTATGTTGCACTGTCTCCCTGAATACTTTTAATTTTTCCAAAATATGTATTTTAGAAAGGTGTTTGTTTTGTTTTTAAATTGTAGGGAATGTTCAGTGCCTTCTAGTCATTTGTAAGCATCCTATAGTGATTAATTGTTCTCTCCTAAAAATACTATTTTATTTCTTGTAGATTATTTTCTTTCACTTCAGACATTGGACCATCTTCTACCTTTGCTAACCTAAAGATCCTGTTAAGTCAGAAAAATCTTGAGCAGGTATTTATAGATGAATGCATGCTGTAAGCCAAACTGACCATTTTTAAATCTCTTGGTGCAAAGCTGATTTTACAGACATCAAACTATTTTTCTTTATCCTTCGTGAACCCTTTCCTGACCTGTGCACTCTGAGAATAATGGTGACAGAAGTGTAGTGGGTTGATCCCCAGTCATAATGTCTCCATGGTCTTGTGAACAGGCAGTTCTGTATTTTCATGGGCTATTTCTATTTTCAGACTTAATGGTTCCACAGCCATCACAGACAGAGTGTTGTTAAGACCTCACCTGAGTTATACAGAGTTGTACATGTACTTTTTTGTCTTAATATTTTAATCCTTTGCCTCTTGAATTTCACTGGTATTTTAAGGTGAACTCTAGCATTTTTCTTTTCACCTTCTCCTTTTGCCTGTTTATTGTAAAGTTTCACAGAAATTAACTTTCTGAAATAAGAAGCATGTGCTTAGGGACAGAAAAACCTCCCAAATGGCCTTGCTTTCCACTCTGCACTTCATTGCATCCAAGTCCTTAGAGCCAATGAAGTAGCAATCACAGATGATTCAGAGAAAGCTTGTGGGCAACTCATCTGTATTTCTCATGACTTCATCATATGCTCCTTATTCTGGTATTATCAGGCAGCAGAGTGGAAACAATTCTTCTACCCAACAACTATATGATTAAGCCTTGTTGCTACAGAAAAATATGAAAACCAAGTGGGATGGGACAATTTTGCACAGAATTACTCTACTTTTGGCTATTAAACACAGTGCTACAACTGCAACCCCCAATCCAGGAAACTGCTAGTCATCTTCTTGCTAGGAAAATACTCCATGTCTTCTTGTGAAGGAGGAGGCTTCATCAGAGTTGTCAAAGCCAGCTCAGTGGGCATCAGTACCCTGAAGATAACTTTGTACAGTGTGTGCTTACTGCCACTGTCATCTGGATCATCACTGCCACCCTGGATTCTCACTGCCACTGTCATCTGGATCATCACTGCCACCCTGGATTCTCACTGCCACTGTCATCTGGATCATCACTGTCATCTGGATCATCACTGCTAATGCAGAGAGAGGCTTCCCTGCCAAAAGGTGCTGTGAGCTGCAGGGCTGCAGGAATGGCAGGTTGTAAAGTGAAATCACATGAGAAAAGTGGACTTGTAATGGCTGCAAGACACTTGTTTCTTAGTGTTGCTTGAGCATCAGAAAGTGTCTGTGACCTCTGCTCTCACAAGAGGTGAGGAAATTGACATGAGGAGGAACTTCTTTACTGGTTTTTTGTTTAGTTTGTTTGGTTTTTTTTTAAGCCCAAATGTGATTTTCTAGCCCTGGATTTTTGAGTAAAAATTGCAGATAAATCTTAAGGAAAGAAAAAAATAGACTATAAATGTAATAACTTGCTAGAGCACTTTATGAACCTTCAGTACAAACAATATTTCTTGTAATAGCTTTGAAGATGGAATTTGGGTCATATTTCATGCACTGATTCATACAACAGTAGCTGTAGTTTGTGACAAACACAATTTTTTTGAGAAAGCCTACATCCCATCACTGTAAAGACCTACCACGTAGAACCCACACTGCATTTCATCTTACTCATTGTAAGTCTGCAAGTGTTTTGTCAAGGGGAAACAAAGAACAACCAAAAGCTGGATTATAATCTCTCCCATATTGAGTTTTTTGTTGCATTCATTGGATTCCAAGTTAACGTGAACTCTAGAAATGCTGTTTGCAACGAAACCATGTCAAAGAGCCAGGGCTTTAATTCATGCAAGTAATGAGTCTGCAGTGCAGCTCTGCAGAAGTCAGCAGAATTGCTTCAGATATCCCCAGTGGAGGGTCTGCACCATCTGTTTGGTGTCAGAACAGCTTAATGCAAGGTTGATATCACTCTTCCTTGGTTCAGTTTACAGTTATTAAGGGTGACCTCATCTTGCTCAGCTCTAGATATCTGTAATCTAGTCATTTGCAGCTGAACCCAGCCAGCCTGTGCTCCTTTAATCAATAGGTCAGGTGAATTAGACCCTGAAAGTGTTGGTTCCAGGGAGCTGGATAAAATAGGAAGTAGGGATCTAAGTTTTGTGAAAGGAGTCAGAATACAGATATGTTAAATTTTTTAGATGCTGTGAGTTTTGATCTGCACCTGGAAGCAGTACACCCATAGTAATGAACATGTGTCCTGTGTCTGAGCAATTAGACACATGGGATATGCAGCAGGTGCCCATAGCTGCTTGGGTCTGAGTTTGGAAAAGAGAGGAACAAGTGATCTGCCAGCATAGTGCCTCTGAGACTGCATCCAGCTACCACCAACTTCATCCAGGCAAGACCAGGCATGATTTACACTAGCTGGGTGAGCAGCTGAGCCAGCACTACCCAGCATCCAGCTGAGCTGTGTGAATCCACAGCCAGGCACTCTGGGATGTGAGCAAAGCTGCTGCAGAAGTGCCTGCTGGCTGTTCTTACCCTGCAGACCACTTTGTGTCACGGGTGGCATCTAGCACTTCTCAGTCATTTGAAGCAGGTATCCAAACAAGGGAGGATGCTCAGTGCAGAGTGCACAGCCCCCAGGATTAATTTACTGACAGGGAGACAGTCCACAGCTAGGTATCATGGAATTACATTTATTTTCCCTGCATATTTTCCCTTCCCTTGTTTTGCTGCTATGAAACTCTAGCTTAAGGAGGCTGCCTCTGTCTTCTGTTGCCATAGAGCCTGCACCAGCCAGGCAGTGGAAGTGGAGTTGGGTCAGAATAGCAATTTTTGGCCTCTTGTGATTGCTGCAGCCTGGTGAAAGCTGAAGAAGCCTAAAATTTCTTGTAAATGCGAGTGGAATATGAAGGATGCCTGGCAGCCACCACTTTGCATTTCCTTGTCATTTGTGCTGTTTTATTTTGCTACACCTCATCATCCAGCTCACAGTACCAGCCCTGTGAACAAGCTCCAAAGCAGTTTAGAGCTCTCAAGCAAAAAAAGAAATCCCAAGACTGACCTTGCAGTGCAACAAGGACAGCAGATCTGTGCACCCTGCTGTACCATAGTGATGAGCAACATCAGTGCCCTGGCACTTGGGTTTCCCCTCAGGAGCAGATGCTGGGCAGCAGTTCTTTCAGCAGGCTCTACAGGGAACTGTAAGGGTGGCAAATACTCTGCTAGGCAGGGATTGCTGCACCATCTTTCCCAGCACAGCTCAGCAAAAGTGTGAGGGAGAAGGAGCTGCTTCATGGGAACCTGTGTGTGCCTGACAGGGCTGTGTGCTGGGACTGTGGTCCCACTGCTGAAGGAGACCCTTGAGGATGCATCTGTAGGGACAGGTGCCAGCAAATTGGAGCTGGCCCTGAGCCACTTCAAGCCCTGAAGTTAGAAGCAGAGTGCAGTGCTGCAGCTAACACAGCCTGAACTCAGTAGACTGTTCTTCTGGAGTTAGTTACTTGGAGAAAAAAAAAATTATCCTAAAAAGTCCTTAAATCTGTGTCCCGAGATAGAAATTTTTTTACTGCACAAGATAGTCTGCCTCAGGAACTGGGCAATAATCTAAATTTGTCCTATATACTGCAGCAAAATAAGCAGGGAAAAAAAGATATTTTTTTTTTTTATTATTCTCCCTGAGCAATGACTCCAAAGTCCTGATAATATTTACCCTTCTCAACTCTCTGCAAATATCTGTCCCCTGAGAACCCAGACAATGCTTTAAACCCCAGTGTCAGTCCAGCAGAGCTCCAAAGACATCTTGATGTTCTAAAATGGTTACTGTCAAACTCGATGGCAACATGTCTTCCTATAAAAATTCCTGCTATATCATTTGGGAGTCAATTTATTATGCAAGAAGTGTCTTGGTGCAAGATAGAGACTTTCCCATTTTTCATTTTCCTCTGTGATACTGTCTGTGTGGGAGGCAGCTGTTGGAAGGCCTGCAGGAACTTCAGAATTTGACTGAAAGCCATAAAGCTGCACAAATACATTTAAAAAGCCTTGTAAAGTTTCCATTGGAAAAGTTTTTCAAGAAACCAGAAAACTCTGCCTGCCTATTATCTTTCCCGATGTGATGTTTTGATGTGAATATTTTGGAACGTCTAATTTGAAGTATTACAATCTGTCTGGACTAAGGGAGAGGTATAAATATTTCCCTGGAATCAGTCCCCATGCAAGAGATTAATTACAGAAAGAAGTCTCTGCAACATCTATCCTAAAAGTTTGTTTGCAACTAGGGCTTGCTGTTCCTTGGCATTCAGAGGTACTTTCAAACTGTTTTGCATTATTGTGTTAATTAAGATGATGTTTTCATTAGTTTCAGTTCACATATTATTTTAATCTAGATTTTTGAAGAAAGGGATTTTAGCAGATAATGGAACGTGGGCAGCCTGGTGGAGGCTACAGGGAGCTCATTACCCTTTTCTCAACTCATTGTGGTTTCATCAGTCATTAATTCCACTTTAAGCTTCCCTGTTGTTAAAGTGTACATTGTGAGTGACTTTATTTTTCATATTCAACAATGTGCCACTTTCCATACATAACACAAAGACAGAATGCAATTATTGGCAGCATTAGAATACTTCAAAAGGTTTAAAGACACAGAAAAAGGCTCCCTGAGGAGGGTGTGTTTGAGACAGCAACACAAATAACCTTGTAAGGCTGAAGAGAAAGGCAGGGAAGGGAGGGATGGTGTTGCCAGCTCTCCCTTACCAGAGTCATGAGCACATCAGGTTGGAAAAGGCCTCCCTGGCTCAAGCCCTTGTTCAAAGCAGGGATAACTTCACTGGTAGCTCATGTTGCTCAGGGCCTTTTCCAGTTGGGTTGTGAGTATCTCCAAGGATCTGAGATGTTTTGATGTATCTTTTCTCTACAGCTCCCTCCATTAGTTACAAGCACTGATCAGATCTTACCTCATATCTTTTCTCTTTATTTTTGTTTTCCAGGCTGAAGCAATGCAGCCTTTTCAGCCTCTGGTGACAGTTGATGTGCTTCAGGCCCTGGAGCATGGTGCTGCCCATCTGTTGTGCTCACTCTGGTATGTCTGTGTCCCTCTCCTGTGTGGGAGTCCCAGGTGAGAACAGTGCTCCATATGCTGTCCTACTAGCACCAAGTAGAGAATTTCACTTCCCTTGTCTTGCTGTCTGTGCTTTTGCCCGTTATTTAGTTGCTTTTATTTGCTGCAGAGATGCACTGCTCACTTGTGCTGTTTGCCCACCAGGACCCATTGGGTCCTTACCTGTGGAGCTGCTTTCCAGCTGGTTGGCCTGGAGCCTGTGCCCTGCAAATGTGCACTAAGGCACTCACCTGGGAGCTGGAAAAAAGCTCCCCAAAATGGCTGGTAGCAGGTTTATGGCTGGGCTATGTTTTATTAACAGATTTACTCTCCTCTGTTGGTTGGTTGGGAGGTGCTCCAGCTTGGGCAGGTGCAGGAGTAAAGGGTCCCCCTCACCAAGAGAAGTGAGGGCTGGTTATAAGTCACCTCTCAAGTAGATGGAGGCAGAGAAAGGTAGGAGAGAGAACTAGCAACTATCAGAAAAGCTGAAGTATAATCATAATAATGGTACAGCCCTATAACTCACAGAGCATATTAGGTGCTGAAATTCTTATTCCTCATTTTCTTGACAAATGATGCAACAAGAGCAGAAAATGGCTAATATGAATCTTGCCTCAAGACTATGAATGAAGCAGTAATAAGGAATGATGTAAACTTAGCTCGTTCTTGTTAGAGTACTAAAGAGAGTGACTTGGACTGCAAGAACAGTATTGCAGAAATCAGCTATAAAATAACTCCTTAATCACCCTTTGTCACAATTTTTGAGTTCTGTTTAGCAAGCTCACTTGTGTAATAAAGTGAAACACATGGTTCTTGGCTGTAGACACCAACACAGCTAGTTTTATTGAAAGGAATGACATTTTGTAAGGGTTATGGAATCATGGAATGGTGTGGGTAGGAAGGGACTTTTAAAGCTCATCTAGTCCTTTGTAATGAGCAGAGACAAACTCAACTAGATCAGGTTGCTCAGAGCCCTGTCCAATGTGACCTGGAATGTTTCCAGGGATGAAGCATCTGCAACCTGCTCCAGTATTTCATGAAATATTATTTAAAAAAAAATCATAGTAAAAAATGTCTTCCTTATATCTAGTCTGAATCTAGCCTCAGAGATCATGAAATCTTGCAGAAAACAGTTTATGATCTAGAAATCATGGGAAAAGGAGACTTCTGCTGCTGGAAAACTACTGCTCTGGCTTTTGATCACTCTGTATTTTCAAAGTAAAATATTTAAGTAGTAAGCTCTAATGAATCCAATAACTGACAGCCCTTTAGTTTGTTTCATGAAGCTTTAATGTGTCTCAGTGTCTTAAGAGGGATCAGAGTCTTTCTAAGACAGTGTTTTGCAGTTCTCTGGGGCAACACACTGCTGAGCTGTCTATCCAGGGATTAGCAGGTGCCTGCCCCTTTCACTTGCTTCTGTCACATTTTGAGGACTCTCAAAAGCATGATTCCCTTAAAGGTCTTGTCTTCAGCCTCTCATTAGTGACCATGATTGAAATGATTCTTCACAGAACATGATAGCTTGGCTTAGCAGTGCTCATTGCCCAAATTCTGGCTTTTTTTTCTTTTTTTTTTAGAGTGTGGAAACACTTCATTTTTTATTTATTTTTTTTTATGCTTTGTTTGCAGCATCTCTGTTCTTTTACTACATTAGTGTTTCTTTAATGCCTCCGTTTATCTGTGGCTAAATAAGAACTACCTTGCTTTATTGTTCTGGGTTTTTTTCTGCTTTTGGTAGTCATTGTCCTCTTTTCCTTCCCATCACTTTAGGAGTTGGTTTGTTCAGTGCTGAGAAGCACCCCAGAAAAGTGTTAGTCTTTTGATAGCAGAAACTGATTCTCTTCTGTTTGCAGTCTTTCTTCTTGAGTGATTTGGTTTTGGTTCATCTTGCAGACTTGCAGATTCAATGCAAAGCTTTTTATCATGTTTGCATGCAGGTTTACTGCTTGTTTCAGATCATTAGCTGCTCTTAAAAGTGTTTGTGCCATTACTAATGGCACCCAAGCTGAACCTGAGTTGTGATAAAGTGCCTCCATATTTGCAAAATCCTCTTTGGTGATATCTGTCAGAATTTCCCTTCTGGGTCTTGCAGTCAGTGCTCATTGATTAGTTTCTGCTTTGAAAGTGCAGCTCCAGAGGAAAGTTGGAAATGTTATTCATAGATCCTCACTTAGGTCAATATAGCAAATGTACCATCTATTTCAGTTTGTGTACACATCTTCAAGTAGCTCTCAAGCCTGTGGGGATGTGAGAGGCTAATAAACAACCTGCTCTGTGATTCTGCAGCAGGGCTGCTCCCAGGCCTCTCTGATGCTTCTGAGAAGAGAGTCTGATGTCTTTCAACAGGTGAAAAGTTGGAGTTTGCTGATGATACCAGAAGGTTCTTCCTTAGCTGGGCTCTTTTTCTGCTGTGGAATCAACACCTGTTTGCTTATGGAGCACAGGATCTAGGAGCTTTTCATAGAACTGAAGTTGCCCCTCTGATTTTTTGAACCATTTTATCTACCACTCTTGGTGCACATGATATAACTTGAAAGAGACGTTCATGGGACAAGGTTTTTTGCACCTGAGAACAATATGGCTCTTGCTTGAAAGTAAGTTTTGTCCTCTGTGGTTTAAGATCTTTTCCTTCAGTCACTCCTAATGTTTGCTGCATCTCGAATTCCTGTGCCGTCAGCATGCCCTTTCACATTTGTCAGATGCACAATGTCTGACATGTTGTCTAGTGAAGTTTCTTTGGAGACAAACATATTCCTTCAGAATGCTTAAATTTGCTTTACCACAGGCTCCACAACTTTTCTAAACTACTGTGATTTTAGTGACATACTGTGTTTGGTCATATTTGTATTCTGGGATCTGTATAGGAAACTCTTTTGGTGAAATTTAGTAGTCCCCAGTGTGTTTGATTGCTGACTTGTCCCTCTGTGTCCTTCTTCTGTTTTGTGTGTTTCTGGAATACTATTGAATTAACAAGATCTCTTAAGACCAATGCTTAAAAATCCCTTTCTGTTGTTAAAACACACATCTCACTGACATTTTAGTACACTGGACCATAACTGTGCCATAGCCATTTTTCTCCATTGCCTGTGCAGGTGCCAGAACAGGGATGTTTCCTGTAGCTGTGCTGCTTGCTGTGTTATGGGGATGGCTTCCTGATTTCCACCCCCTGTGAATTACATCCAATGCACCTCTGCTGCCTTTGCTTCCCAGTTTTGCTTACAGATGCTGACCAATATATCTTCTTGGCCTTTCTCTAGGGTTCTGTGCAACTCTCTTTGCTGCTTGATTTATGCTTATCTGTATATATCTTGACTTAGTAGTGTCAAATACATCCAAGTAGAGCCCATGGACTTGTTTTTCAATAGTTATAACCTGTCTGGTTTTTAATAAGAAAGTCTTTTATGACTCCATCTTCAGAAGAAAGGGTCCTTAAATTTGCCTCTTCATTTTGTCTCCTCCAGTTTGCAGTTTTTCAATAAGAAATGCACAGGCTTGCTATGGATCTGGAAACACATTTCCATCTTTGCTGAGGTTTATAAATTCATTTTCACAGTATACATTGCATTCATGGGATGAAGGGGGAAAAAAAAAGAGAGAGAGACTTTTTTTTTCAAACAACTGTCAGAAGCATCATGTTCACAAGACTTGGATCTCATGGTGGACTCAAGCCACTGTGATATCTGCTGGAAAAGCCATGCAGCCAGTAACAGCAACGATGGATTTCAAGCAGGAAGACTTAAACACTCACAAAATTGGTAGGTGTTGCCTGGGAGGCCAGTCTGGTGGAATCGGGAATTTAAAAAAGCTGGCAGGTCCTTAAAGAAGAATATTAATAAGGCTTTCTCCTTGTGGAGGGAAGATAAGAAGTCAGTAAGAGATCAACTTGGCTAAGTTATCAGCCTTTCATTGACTTCAAACACGGGAGGAAAGTAGAAACTAGGTCAGGCTACTAAGAAGGAGAATAAAGGCATAGCAAGAGCTCTCAGTGACCTAATCAAAAGGGCCAAGACAGAAAGTGAGATGAAATAGCAAGGTGCATTAGTTATGAGAAGTCCAAACATTGACACTTAATAGACAGAAAATTTGGAGAAATCTAAAACAATGAATGCTTGATTCTGTATTGATCTTCACTTGCCATGAGGTGGATAGCTCCATTAAACCAGTGCCTGCAGGAGTGAAATGCCAGCCTAGCGAAGGAGATGAACAAAGAAAGAGTTTTCAAAATGATCATGCAAAGCTC
Organism: Ceyx melanurus; assembly: GCA_024611195.1. Lineage (NCBI taxonomy): Eukaryota > Metazoa > Chordata > Aves > Coraciiformes > Alcedinidae > Ceyx > Ceyx melanurus. Next base: position 87,342 of record JANHGL010006354.1, read on the forward strand.
TTTGTCCAAACTATTTTAACTGCCCTTAGCATTTTTTTTTTTTGTTTTTCTTGCAGAGTGCTTGGAGATAAGTGAGATACCCAGTGGGTGAAGAACGTGGATGGACACCAGGGAAGTATGGTCTAAAGAAATGACTGTACATTGGTAGTCTGAGAACAACACAGCACACAAGCATTTAATGTTGAAATGAAGGATATGATCTGAAAAATGAGATTATTGTTTGCTAGGGAATAGCTGTGTTTATGTAGGAATAATGCAGTATATGAATATAGAATGAGAAGAAAACTATCTGGGCATTCAAAGAAGGGTGAAGAGGTTACAGAGGGCTGCAAACTAGACATAGGTGAAGGATAGCAAGCTTTTGCAAACCAGTTAGTGTCCCAGGGGACGTATGAACAGAAGCACAGTTTGCAATGCAATGTAATTGTGTGCAGTAGAAGTATGGCCTTAGATGGAGAATTGTGCTGGTTTTGGTGCTGCCTTTCAAGAAAAAGATGACTTGTTTCTAGCTGTTCTCAGCTAGAGAATATGACCTACAAGGAAATACTGAAAGAATTGGTCTTGTTCAAGCTAAAGAATGAATGCTGAAGAGAAGAACATAGTCCCTTCCTTAATTTTCTTGTTATTTTAATTTTTTTCCCCTTGTTCTCTATTCAAAGAAGAAAGGAGAGTATCTTCTGTAAATACATTTAGAAGACAGAAAAAGGAAAGGACTTGACCTGCAGCAAGGAAGATTGGAGTTGAGCTGTGGATACCCCATCTTAAGAGCTGGTTTAAGAGTAGGTTTGACAAATACTCATCAGGAATGTCAGGAGGGATCCTGCCTTAGGCAGGGAACAGGGCAGACCCGTTAATGCCCTTCTGGATTTCTTCCAGCCTCATTTTCTAGGATACGAGTAAATGGGATTTTTATTTGATGACTATTTGGAGGCAGTGACCCTTCTTCTTGCTAGTGCCATACTGGCTTGAGAACAGAATGACACGAGGATGAAGAGGAATCCTGCTGACAGGAATCACTTGTTGTTGCTCTGTCTTTAATTGAGGCACCTAGTCCCTGGAAAGAGCAGGATTATCACACAGCAGAGCTGGCTGCTCACTTCACAGGGCAGCTTGTGCAGGTCACCCGTGTGCTTTTGATTGAAAACTGTTTACTTCTGAGTGCAGTGTGTAAATTCTACCCTCTCACTTCACAATTGATGAGTGAGCAGGAAAATAAAAGTCTTTGTGATCATTTGTTTGCAATTCAGACAAATCTGGTCACAATATGAAATGAAATCAGGTTTACCAGCTTCTGAGGATTTTTTTTTTTAATGTTTGTTAAGCTTCAGAATGGAATAAATCTGGAAGAGCCTTTTAAACAGGCAAAATACACTTGCTGAAGATGGCATTTGGCCAGGGAGTTAGCACTAACTGTCATCTCCCAACTGCAGAGGGGGCATAGATGGCTCTTGTTAGGCTCTGAGATGTTTGTGTTAAGACAGAGTTTGGTGTGTTCAATGGCACTAAAGCTGTCAGGGAGACAGTAAGTTTCAGTCTCCTGTACTCTGTTCCCTAAAATACCTGTAGATGGAATTTCCTCACAATAAACCCTGCTGTTGATCAGTGAATACAGAGGGACCTAAAGCCCCCAAAGACTGTGGTAATTAAAAAACTATCTGAGAAAACAAGGACAAAAGTGAGACTATTTTTCCTATAAATCAGTTCTTATGAGCCGTGAATACTTCTGATATCTGGGATGATTTCTTTTGAGGACACAGAGCATCACTCTCAGTGTCTGGTGTGGTTACACATACATGTCATTTGTTCCTGTATGAGTACCATCAGAATGTGTTGTTAATTTCTTTGTTTCTTTTAGTATTTCCTATTACTTTTAGGAATTTATGCACGATGCAACACGTGACAATAACTTTAACACTGCAGCAAAAAAAAGCAGCATTTAAAAAAAAAATATGTCAGGATTTAATGAACACGGGAATGTGTTATTCCTTGCAGTCATTATTTTGAAGATTATCCCAGGTTATTAGATTTGATTAAGGGATTTTATGCTTGGCTTCCTTGAGAGCTGAGGATTAAGCAATAAGAAGCTTTCTCCTTTGCTGTATCTCTGAGCTTATCATTTCAGTACCGCAGGGCTCTGATTACTTATCCATTTTTGTAAAACATACAGATTTTGTTCACTTACAGCTTTTAAATCAGTCAGAACTATTAAGTCTGCTAGGTGATATCCTGGCTGACAAGTCCAAGCATTCCAGGCCAGGTTTGCTGCTGCTGGCTTGACCAGTGTATGTCCTTTGTCAACACAGCAGCACAGGCACTCAGTGCCAGTGTGGATTGAACTCACCTCCCTGTTAGCAATCACACAGGAAGTTTGGGGATCAAAAGCTTTTTCATTTAGCTGATTTGAAGGACTTGACATCCTGCAGCTTCACCTGGAGATAAGGATGGATGCTAAGATGGTTTGGAGGATGCCTGGCAGGATAGTTTGTCTACCTTACTGTGGAACTGCTCCTGATCTGCCTTTGTACAAGACAAGGCTTCATCTGGTGCTTTCTTCCCAAGAGTGTTTGGAGGGAAAGGAGAGGAATCCAGATGCTCACTTCACCATTACAGTGGTTTCAGGCAACAGAACAAATGCATTCTTCATATAACGAAGGCTGGGGACAGAGTGTACATGTCCATATGTCTATATGCCCCCTCTCTGAGGCAGTACAGAGGCACTCCAAAGTGCATGAATAAGGGCAGAAGGTGAATTGCTCTCTGGGGGAGGAAAACCCAAACCTGTACATGTTCCTGCCTCTCATGTACCAGGATTTAGGGCTATGAAGTTTTCTCCAGGCCAGTGCTTAGCTGTTGTGACACATTTGTTCTCATCCACAGCAGACTGTGTACCAGAGGTGTTCAGGTGGAAGTGCTGCTGCTCACATCCCTCACAGCTAAAGCTGCAGCAGTATCAGCAGATATCTTACTGAATTCATCTCTTCATCCCTGTCTTCCCAGATAACTCTGTCAAATATCAGGTGAAATTCAAGGATGTGGGCTTGCATTTTCTGTTGATCTTCAGCACCCCTGGCTATGTCTCACAGAAATCTGGTCTGTTTTCAGGCTGCTTCAACGTGGCTGGCCCAGGGAAAGTTGGTGCTGGGGACACAGGTAGAGCCTTCCTGGCTTCTAGTACTTGCTTTATATATAATTTCATTAGTACTATTGTTAATATTGTTTTCAACTCTGTGTTGTTTTATTAACTTGTCCTTATATCAGCCCCTGGGGTCTCGCCTTTTTTTTTTTCTTCACAGGAATGGGGTGGGGGGTGCATGAATTGGAGGGAGAGCAGCTGTGTGTTTAGCTGCCAGCAGAAGGTTAAACCACGATAGGGATGAAGGTCCTTGAACTTTAGGACATAAACCCTCTATTTCTTCAACCTGACCTCCCACTGACAGATTGCCAACAGAAGTAGCCCAGTAGTCTGCACAGGGTGCTCATTGTTATTTCAAGACCCTGCATGCTCATAGATTCCTTGGATAGTCTTTTAAGTATGTGGACTGGTGGCCACTTTAGTGTTAAACCCCAGTGTACAGAAGCAGATGCAGTTGCTGAGCTTTCACAACCACCAACACATTTAATTGTTACTGTCCCATCTAGCTTGATGTTCTCGCTTTGGTCTTTGACTTTGATATTTTTTTTTTCCAGCTTTGACCTCTTTTCTATATCAAAGAGTTGAAAAACAGACCCCATTCTTTCACTTTTTATTCCCTGAGGTCAGTTCATTACTTATTCATCCTATTAATTGTGTGTTGCATCATGCTTGGCTTATCTTTGTTCAAACAATTAATTTGCAGAGTTGCAGTTCAATCTTATTGCTAGAGTTCTAGTGCTAGTTCTCATTTAAAAGGACTTAAACCTAGATTCAGCAGAAAATCAGTGTAGCTAATAGCCCATGGGAGTGCACGGGAAGCTCTGGACTGCACAGGTAAAATCAGCTTCTGATATCTAAGGTGGTCCAGGTGGTAATGGGAGCACAGGAGGAGTAAGTTATAGTAATGCCAGAGGTGAGGTGTGAAAGGGAGCCAAGATGCTTCTACTGCTGCTGATCAGATATATTCCTTTGCTTTTCTGACTTGCTGTTTCTTGTCAGGACCCTCCTTCTTCTTTATATACTATCCTTGGTAGAGGCATTTTGAGAGGTTATGGTACAAGGGTGCATGTTTCAACATGAGCAAAATGTTCTGCTCAGCTGTTTTCCTCTCAGCTGTCCCTTTGTAAGTTTGGGAGGGATGGACCTGGCTTCAGAAACCCTTCCTGGCTGAAACACATCATAATTGCTTTTTGTTTTGGTGTTGCTTTAATCAACCAATTAAACTCATTAAAATATAAGCCATGTTCAGACATTAAAAGTCTTTCACCTAAAACAACTTCAGATAGAACCATTTTAATAGTGTTCTTAAACCTCCAGTGAAGAGTAATGATGGTAAATCATTAATATGTATTCTGACATTTTAAAAATTAAATCTCTGCCACGATGTGTTTTACTGTTTTATAGCTATTATATGAAGCCCCTTGGGATGTTCTCATAAAAGGTGCCCCATAAATTTTATGTAGCCTTGTACTGATTATATTTTATTGCAATATTCCAGCTTTTCTAAAAAACCTCCAAGGCATAATTTTTATTTTCTTTTCCAAAGGCCTGCATGAGAGAAAGACATCAAAATTTGTGTTGGCAATTTCTAGTGAAAACACCTACTGTTTGCAGTTGTCATCTCTGTTCTTGGTGACATATTGCCTTCTGTCATTTTCAATGGAAAAAGCCTAGGTGAACAAGATACAAAATGAGACAGAGCTGCAAGAATGAGGCAGATCTCTTCTGAATGTATTTCTTCTGTCTCTGATTACACATGGCTTGTTCCTCTCTGCTTGTTTTACCCTCTCACGGAGCTATAGCACACTTTGCTGGTGTTTAGCTACTCTAGAAACACAGAGCCACAATCTACAGAGGAGGACAGAGGCAGATGCTGGCTGGGTGTTGGCCACACTAATCACTGCCCCTAGGGGTAAGCAACTCAAACCTGGGGCAGCATCCAAGTTTGAGGACATTGCCCCTCTTGGCAGGAACAGAGAGATGCTGATTTTGTCAAGTCTCTGAAGGCTTGTGGACCCTACAGAGGGAGAAGAAGAATGGTCTTGTGGATGCTAGCCTGAAATTTAGTACATGAAGCTAATTCCCCTATATGTCACAATGCACTCTCTGTATATTGGCATAATAATATAAGAGGGCAGGTAGTTTTGGAAGCCTGAAGGTTCCTCTGATCCTCTGTGCCCATTCAGTATGGGGATGCTGCAATGTTCTGGGGTGTTTAAATGATAAACAAAATGGAGATGGGTATCTGGAGGAGACTCTGGGACGATGTAATTTCACTCTGAGTGTGCAGGGCACAAGGCAGTGGTGCCTGATGCTTTCAGGAAAGCAGTGCTGATGGTGCCTGGTATTCCAGGAACAGGAAGGGATCCAGAGGGATTGCAGAAACCCAGTGGCTCAGAACAGACTTCTGCAGATACTGAGGAATAGAGAGGAATTTCCTCTACTCCGTGGATACTTTTTGGCATCACATCAGTGGTTTCTTAATGCAGTAATGAGTTTGTTGCTACTGCTCTACTTAAGGATTGAAATTAGTCTTTGCCTGAATTACCCTGGGCCATGCAGGAAGGAGATACTTTTCAGGTCTTTCAATTTCTTCAAGAACCATCAATGCTTTTCCTTAAAGCTTTACCTGCAATGTTTTTCAGTTATTGATTAAAATACTTCCCTAGTTTCCACATTCAGGTCAGAAAACATTATCAATCAGAATTCTTAAAGGAAAAGATACTTTCAGAGTGGTGTCTTGAGGTTTCAAGCCCCTGATACTTCTGAGCACTTGTCAGTCTCTTCAGTTATTTTTGGCAGAAGCAGCAACGTGCCTCCTCACTCTGCCCATGGACAGCTCTCAGCAAGTGCAGGACACATCAGAGCTGTTCCCCCTGAGCAAACTGCTTGAGAAGCAGGATCTCCTGAGCTGTGCCTGTGAATGATGCAGGTATCTTCTGCCCCATTCCACAGCTGCTTCAGCTGCCATCCAAAGAGTGAACTAAAATCAGAACAGGGAAGAAGGTTTTGAAACATGCTTTCTTCTTGGAAATTTGCCTCCTGAATGTTTCCCTTATGCTCTGGGGTTGCTGTTGTGTCAGGGGTGCTGCTGTTCTAATGCCTCTGCAAGCCCATTTACAGTCCACCATTCTCTTCATCGTTATTTGCCAGCCTTGTCAGCAATTTTAATCACAGTGATGAAACCAGATTAAAACTATTTAAATATGCTAATAGGGTGACAGGCAATTGAATGGCTTCTTATAAATGAGTCAGAATCAAACACAGCTTCCTGTGCCTCCCACAGCTGCACTTATTAGCTTTCATATTTCTGCTTGTCAAATACATGATATTGCCACTTACTTAGCCTGTGCTCTGCCCTACCCCACTGATTGCTCTCGCTTCATTTCATGTTTTTATCCAAATTGTGTTCCTGCCTTTCTCTCCTGACAAAGCTGGCTTTGTAAAACTGTGCCCCAGATCGCACCTAATTGCATTTCTTCTGCATCATAACCTACCAGAAAACCAGGAGATCAGCCATGAACAGTTAAACAACCACTGGAGGGCTTAAAAGGCCAAATCAGGAATTCTTGGCATCCATTGTGCAACTACTAAGACTGAAGATTTAAATTAAAACTTTAGAAATCACTGACTAGCAAAATGTAGGGACACAATGGTAGCACAGAGTTGCCAGATCTCCCAGTGAGGGGTTTCAGCTCCACATCGAGATGGTTACAGGGCTGATTTTATTGCCAAACTTAATTTGGTCATCTAGAAGTATGACTTCATTTCATGCTTCCGACTAACCTAATTATGGTAGCAAAACATTGCACATTAGCAGTTTCCAGTGTAGCCCTAAATGAAAAAGACAGCCCAGATCCCAGCAGAGAACCTGGCCTGTTTGACAGTTCTGGCAGAGTTGGAGGGAGTGGGAGTAGAAAAGCAACGTGTCTGTTTTGTGATTACAGCAGAACTGCTTGGCCTACATGGAGCCATGTGGGGAATGCAGACCTCGCTAGAGGATGGGGCCTCTAGACAGCTTTCCTCAAGAAAAGATGTTTTCTGTGGTGTTTACAAACCAAGCCAATAAAGAAACTATTTGGAAATTCATAACAGAAAAATGGAAAATGTTGTTTTTTGTTGATCCATATTGCAATGTCTAGAGAAAAGTAATTTGTTAAATCCTAGGGGGGATTTTTTTTCCAGATATTAACTTTTCAGATAAAATAGGAAAGTCTAACTTTATGTATTGTATTTTTATGAGACTTTCATGTACTGTGCATGATGGGCTGGGAGGTGTAAATCCAAATGCTTGCTTGCTAGACTTTTAAGTGCATGCACACTGTAGGCAGCAGTGGCTAGATCTCAGCTGCAGTGTTATATACAAATACTGGCAGGACATTTAAAGAATATGCTGAGCAGCTGTTGAGACCCTGGGGAATGAACTCAACAAGGAGAGGTCTAGAAAGTGTGTCCTCAGTCTTCAGTGTGCTGAAAATAAAGGGTATGAATTTTGCAGTGTTCTAGGATTTGGACAAGAAGTAGTGAGCTTAACCCAGAACTGGTGAGATTCAGGTTAGAATTACATTCAGTTTAGGAAAATGTCTTCTTGGAAGAGCTTTTTTTAACTTCAAGCAAAAAAGTCTCTTACTGCCATGTGCACCCAGTAAACTGGGAGAGAGTGGGTGACCTTCAGCAAAAGGAGCTCGTGTTGAGGATACTTTGGGATGCCTTGTCTGGTTACATCACTGTTGCATGCAACTGAGAGAGTTTTGCAACCAAAATCCAGCTCTTGCAGGGATTTACAGTCCAACATGAATGAATCATGTTTGCTAACCAGTCATGAGAATAATCTTGATGCTATTGCTACTACTCAAGATTGTTTTTGTTGTTGTTGTTACATAGATTTATATTGTACTATTCTGTGACTAAAGTGGAGGAAAGCTGTATTTCAGAACCTGCCAGAAATGTTAATGTAAATGGACTTAAACCCCATCATTCCTTTTGTCATCTTTTCACTGAACCATCCGTCCTGAAATTCTCAGCCTTTTCTACTCAGAATTTTTCTACTTCATTTTCACCTATTTATATTCTAACCTGTAGCCTCCATAACACAAAACAGTGATATTTTATTTCCTTCCTTTTCTCCCCATCTCATATGTCCCACAGCTTTAATGCCAGGCTCCAGTTATGAAATGTGGCACTGATTTAAATTCAGTGCCCTGAAAGATATAATTTGGTTGTGGTCTGTGGATCTGCTTTCCTGAGGTTCTGTTTCATGGAGTGGAGAGTTGGAGGAAGCTCTCCCATCTCTGTGAATGAGCAGCACCAGGCACAACTGAGTCTCAGTCTTGAATCCAGTCTGCACGATTTTTTTTAGTAAACTTAAGTAATAATTAAAAGGGGGTAAGAACAACATAATTACAGAGCTGCTACTTAGCATCCACAATCAAGTCCTTTCCCTGGCATCATTGTTTATACTGTTCAGCTAATCCTTTGGAAGAGTTTTTATTGCTTATACTCAATTCAATTTATTTTCCATTTTCACTTCTATTTATCTCTTGTTATGATAATGAAAGCTTGATCCACCATTCATCATTCCTGGTCTTAGTATGATCCATTTTTGAACATTTTAATCTGATTATAGCAGTGATGTAGCTCAGGGAATTAACACAGCAAAGTGTGAGCAGCAGGACATTCTCTGGCTTTTCTTTTGAGTGGATTTTTTTTTCAGGTGGTATTTCTATATTTATTTATTTTTTTAAAAGAAAACCAATGTAACAACAATGCTGAAGGGAAATGTAGGAGAAGGGAGGATTAAGCACAAGGTTAAAATGGGTTAATAACAGCCAGGCAAAGCATTTGTGAGAGCTTATCAGCATCACTCCCTCCCTGGATGTAGGAAGGAGCCTGGATGCTGCCACCATTCAGGTGAGGACAGCTCCCCAGTGCTCAGGGGTTTGGTTTTTAGTCTGTGTGTAGAACCACTAGTGTGTCTCACTAGCAGTTTTTCACAATCATTACCCCCAAGTCTACCCTAAAACCCTTGCCCTATAACACAGAGATTTGGAAAATGTAGAGATTACCTGGGGCATTACAATGAAAACCCATATCAAGGGCAGGAAACACATTCCTAGCATGGGAAAAAATGGGATGGTAGAGTGATTTAGCTTCACTTTCCCCTCTACAGATCAGAATAACCTGAATTGCATGTTTGTTGCAGACTGTGAGTTGCCTATTCAGAGCTGGGAACTGTGGGAGTGTGTCCATGTGTTCAAATCCTTCTGTCAAAACCAGAATCAAGATCAGTTCAGATGTGGAAAAGGTGGAAATTTTGATAAGCTCCACATAAAGAAGACAAAGGAGAGAAAAAAGCAAGTAGTAATTTAGCAGGCATGTCTGTGAGAGGCAGAAGCTGCTCTGAACAGCAAGGCAGGGATCTGCTTCAACAGGGTCAGCTCAGTGCAGCTGAGGGCAGTAAATGGAGACTGGGGGGGGGGAAGTTGGGTGGAATGTAGAGGCATGAGAGGAATAGCAGGGAAAGAGATCATAGTGTAGGCAGATTTCTATAGGAGCTTTAAAGAAAAAGATGGATGTGATTTATTAGACAAAAACACCTGGATTGAGCTGGACTAATAGTAGAAAGAAAATTTATGGACTTTTCACGGTGATGTTCTAGACTGTGACTTGTATATCATTCCAGCCACTCCTGTTTCCCCTGACCAGCATAACTGCAATATGGACCTGATAGGGAGGTAATGGAGAGGGGCCAGAGCACAGAGAAGGGGGAGGACAGCTGGGCTAATGCTGATGGAAGTGTGGATAATGGAAAAGGTGATAAAAGAACTGCAGAGATCCTTGAGCCAGCTAATCAACATCTTTTTTTTTTGTAAAGCTGAAAGCTCTGAAAGACCAGTCTCCATCTGATGGGCAAGGGGAGGGAATCCTGCAAACTGATAATCTTTCCCAAAGAGGACTAAAAGCCCATACAAAGGCAGAATTATGTCCCAGCTCTTCTGCCACGAGCCATTGAACTTACAGTGAAATATGAAAAAGCCATTTTTGGCCAGATTGGATTAGTAAAACAACTGCATCTATTAGCAAAACCTAAGGCACTGTGAGATACAGTTATCCCACGGAAAAGAATGTGCTGCAATAGCAAAGGTAGGTTCATTTGGCTTCTTGATGCCTAATGGCTTTGAAACTGCTTTTGTTAGAGCAGTGCGGGAGGGCTTATGAATAGGAACAAAAATGCTTTTGTGTGTTTATTAATTGTGCAATGACCTCGGGATCATAAAGAAAAGAGTTTTCCTTTGGTAGGAAGTTCTTTCTGTCCTTCTGTGTTGGCTTCTTACTTCATTGTCATGCTGTCATAAACAGGGTGGAAAACACATGTCAGGTGAATAGACAACATGCATCCCAGCTCTGTCATGTTGCACTTCTCACTGGCGTTGTCTCACCTGGGACAAAACAGGACACAGATTCCTCAACCATAGTTTTTGGAGTAATTTTGTTCAATTAGAAAAATAAAAAGGGACAATAACATTATTACAATCTCATGTTGTTTCCATGAGGAGGGAACAAAGCATTTTCATCCAGGTATGAGATGAGTACACAGCTCTGCCCCTGAATCTGCCACATCTGCTGCTGGCTCATTGGGGCAGGGTGGGAAAAGCTGCCTGGGGCAGGTAGGGAGCCTGAGCTGCCTGGAAGCTACACGGGGAGTGGCAGCAAAAGCTTGGATGGAAATGTTGTTATCAAGCCTGGCTCTGGAACTATCCAATAGTTCCTCCACTGCATGGAATGTTTCCATGGTTTCGAGTCCTGGCCTACTGACTTCTTTATTATTGAGGTAGGGGTTTTTTATCCTGCATTTATATTACACAGATATGCCACTGTTCTCCATAAGCACACTTCACAGCATGGGCAATGTAAAGAGCTTGATTAGTTTTCCCCTTGTTTCTTCTCTTGTTTTGTGTCAGATTCTCTTCCTGCAAGGCTGTAATGTGCAGTTGGGAGCACTGTAGTGGGATATTAATTGAATTATAAAGTCTGTTTCCACTGGATAATAAAAGTAATAGAAACATTATGCTCAGGTTCTGCCTAAAAGTAAAATTCACTGTAAATTTTTAAATTTTAATGCATGGTTTCTGTGATGCTTGGTGGGAAAGGGTCTTCTGGACTATGTGTCAAAATGCTAGCAGTTGCCTCTGCTTAAAAGTACTGCAGCATCCCAGTCTGTGTCAATACATCACAGTGAATCCCAAGATCAATACTTACTTTTTTTGTGTACTTGTAAGGCTAAATGATTAATTTAGCAGACAAATATAACAGAAAGATGATTTCCTACTGAAGCCTGTTAGAGGAGCAGGATGATTCACCTTTCAGGAGAGTTGCAGGCCAGTGTGTTTTGTTATGTCTTGTTTGCAGGTAGTGGTGCCTGATGATTGGCTGAACAAGAGGTGATGCCTGAGGGACTCACAGTGCTTATGGGCAAGGGATTGTGTCACCTCTGCCTTGTATTTCCACTGGATGTGGAAGATGGGACAGAGGCTACCATCTCAGTATACTGCCTTCTGAATCATTCTCTGGAGCAAATGGTCCTGCTCAGAGGTTTGTGTACCATCTTCATGTTTTGGGCTGATTTTCCTTTTTTTGTCCAGTTTTCAGCATGTCACTCAGTTATTTAGCTGTGTCATGAGGTGGAGACTCCAGCATTTTATTATGTTTATGAGTAGTTTGTACTCCCTATCCAAAATACACTTCTTATTTACAGGCTTATGTTCATAGAATAGTTTGGGTTGGAAGTGACCTTTAAATGTCATTTAGTCCAGCTGCCCTGCAGTGAGCAGCAACATCTTCAACTAGATCAGGCTGATCAGAGCCCTTTCCAACCTGACCTTAGGTTGGGACATCTACCAACTCTCTGGGCAACACAAGCCAGTGTTTCAACACCCTCATTGTAAAAATTATCTTCCTTATATGATTGCTACATATACCCTCTATTAGTTAAGAAACTACTACCCCTTGTCCTGTCACTACAGGCCCTGCTGAAAAGATTGTCCCCATCTGTTTTCTTACAGCCCCCCTCTAACTGTTGGAAGGCTGCAATAAGGTCTCCCTGGGGCTGAACTCTCCAATCCTCAGTGTTTGTTCACAGAAGAAGTGCAGGAGTCCTCTGATCATTGTTGTGACCCTTTTCTGGACCTGCTCCAGTAGGTTGTCTGCTTCTTTCTGCCTTAAACACCTTGTTCAACTTTCAGAAACCCTTTTTCTTTGTGGGACAAAAATCTGACACAGGCACTTTTTATGAACCAAACCCAAACCACATCAGAATTCCTGATCTAAGTGATTTCATCTATGTCCACTGACCTCACAATCAACCTCGTGTCAGCTGTTGAGCTCACGTATACTATACAACACACCTTTGAGTGCTCAGAGTTGGCCACCTTGACTTTCTGAAGCTTTCAGTAGGTGACAAGGTTGAGTCTTCCCACAGTAATTTGTGTAGAGCCCTTTTCCTTTTCCAGTCTTTCACATGGGTCTTTGCTCTCCCATAACATTATCTTCCTGGAGATGCTGTCCATGCCAGGCTGGCAGATGATGCTGTCACTCCTTCCACATCACCTCTTCCTTTGGGCTGGCTCTTGACATCTCTGCTGTCAAACTTGGCTGCCCAGGACTCTGTTACGGGCTTTGAAGTACAGTCTGAATACTATCATGCAGAGATACATAATGAAATGATGATGGGGAAGCTATGTTTGTTGCTTTCATCCCTGCTTAGGACGACTGTAATGCTTAGAAAATGTACTTCTTGGTATAGAAATTGTAGGTACTTGAGTGGCACTCGTTTTCCAAGAGGAGAAATGAAATTGGTGGTATTTGAGTCACTTGTTAGGTTAAGTTCAGCACTTTGCATAGAAATGAGGATTCAGCAGTGTGCATGTGTGTGCATTACCTCTGGAGTCTGGGTGGAGGATGTCAACTTGCACTTTGGCAGAGTCAGGTTCAAATCCTAGCCTTGCCTAGCTGATAATAGTGCTTTCTGTCCTTGTCATCCTGAACAAGGGCTGAATTTATCTCTTCAGGCACCCAGCTCCACTAATAACTGTGTTTTCCACCCCCAGCTTCTGGTGTGAGTTGCAGGAAACTGCAGAACCTTTGCCAAATTCTCTTTCTGATCAGTTCTGAACAGAGGAGATATGACAAACAGATCATTTCCCAGACACATAGAACTAGTACTTTCTAATTAAAGATGGAATTGCCACTTAAATAGCCAGACAGGCATTAAGCAACCTTCTGAGTTGAAGAAAATGGCTCCATGTCAGAAACCAGGCATAAATCAGTTGGAGATAGAAGCCTAAGGTGCTTTGGTGGGTTGGTAATACAAAGAACAGCTCTTAGAGCTTTTCTAAATAGCCTGTATTTAGTTAGGAAATAACATGGATTACTAAAGGGATGTGCTTTAGACACATCCCTTTTTTTTGTTTAGACAAACACTGGTTATTCAGCTTGATGCAGGAGTTATGTTCAATAAAGGCAGGTGTGGCCAGGTGATACAGGAGATAGCTGATGTTATAATCTATGATTACTTCAGGGAGAGGGAGAAGAATGTATTATGCAATTTGCTTTGGGGGACAGCTGAACCTGTCAATGTCAAAACTTAGGGAAAACAATCAAGAGTTTAATTGAAAATGCAATAAACATTTGCATGTAAAAAATTGGGGTTTTTCCTGCTTCTCCCTCTCCAGTTAGCTGCATAACTCTATTGAAAGATGCAGAAATACAAAAGATACCATAGGCCATATTTCTAGCACTTTGTTAGTAAAGGATTATTTCTTCCAGAAGCGCCACTGTTGTGATCCCATGCTCAATACTCTGCTCTGTGGATAAGTCCCAGTGAAGTCAGAATATGTTGGTGGAGGAAAGTAAGAACAGTGATGCTGATGGAATTGGTCCCAAGCATCCAGGGATTAGATTTCTAATCAGAGGGATTATATCACTTAGTACTCTCAGCATTATCCACAGCGGGTAGTGCCTCCTGCATGTGTCTTCCCAAGGAACCCAGAGGTGGTTGGGTTTCTTTTTGTGTGTGTAGGCTTCATGTAGTGCAGTGCATAGGGGACGAGTGTCTAAGGCTTGAAACAGCTCGAGGACTCCATTGTGAGCAGGTTGAGATACAAAAGAGTTCCTCTGTGTTTTTTTCAGTGCTCACTGGCAGAAAATACCTTCTTGCAAGTTGTGGAAGAGCCATTAGCATTTCAATTGTATTAGTATGCTCTCTTCATGCATGTAATCACAGCTGCTGCCACTGCTCTTCTTAGACTTAGGGAGAGGAAATAATTATCAAAGGGAGAAAGGAGACCTCAAGGTCAGGCTTCTCTCCAAGCACTTTGTATTTCAGACACCAGCAGTGATACAGCCCTGAGACCTCCCCTATGAGCCTCACCTGCTTAAAAGCAGGAATCTTGGTGGTGGAAAGCAGCATGTCCATATATTCCTCATATAAATAGAGGAAATTTAGGCAATTGCCTTGACCTTGTCACTTCCAGGTGGTTCCTTTGGGGTGGAATGAACCCTTCTTTGCTGATGAAGAGGAATTTACTTTCAAAAAAACCCCAAACAAATGTGGCTTTCAAAGGCTTGGTGAGTTTGTTGCTACTGGAGCTTCTCTATGCCCAACACAAGTCAGTCAGACTAGAACTTGCAGTTTAATTATTTATGTATTTTAAAAGGAATTTACAGGTCAATCAAATAGTAGGATACTGGGTTTGATTTTCCTATTTGGGGCTTTGCCTGATTTTTTTAAACGTGTGGAAAGAGGGGGCAAACTTTTGTTATTCTCAAATGCATTCAGTTCTCATCTTTCGACATGTTGAAAAATGACATACAGAGCAGGGAAATATTCAGTCCCTTAAATCTATTGTATGGACATGAAATAGTCTCAGTTCCTTATGATGGCAACTCATTAGCTGTGCTGCATGAAAGGGTCCAAAGGCCTCTTTTTTTCCAACACCATTAAAACCTCCTCCTTTTTCTTTAATACTTCAAGCTGCACATTCCCTGGGTGGTTGCCTGTCAACTGCTGTGCCCATTGGCTTGTGGTATTTTTCTCTTCACAGATCAGTCAGAGGGGAGGGAATTTTCAGGATGAGCAAATACTAGATGAAATTTTTGGTAGCTTCTTGTGGACTTTTCTGAACCAATGTCTTCCTCCCTTCCCTGTGTCTGAGAATCAGTGAGGGTTGCCTTGAAGAGTTAATGTTGTTTACATTTACTCATGTGGAACAGCAGCGCTCCAGACTTCACTGGTTTTACTGGGACTGTGCTCTGAGATGTGCTGTGAGGATAGGGACTTGACATTTCTTTTCTTGTCATCGCTGATGATAGAGATGCACAAACGAGATTCTAGCTGTTTACTTGCATGTTAATTTTAAGCTTAATTAGTAACACAAGGGGTGCAGGGAGTTAGTGTTTGACAAATGGAAAGAGACACATTTGGTAGGAAAACAAAGCATCGTGTGTTTTTAAGCTCCTGAGAGGCTGTTGCAAACTATGAAAAGAAAAACAAAGTTAAACACTAGGAAAAGTACTTGAGAGTGTGTCCTTTCAAGTGCTCCTTCCTCTAAATTAAAATTCTAATGACTGCAAATATACAGCAAATTTGTCCTGTATTTCATCTGCTAGAGGAACAAGAGCCAGTTTGAACCTAGCTGTTCTTTCCCCTGGAAACACATGGGACTAAATTACAAAGGAGGAGACACTGGCTGTATCTCTGTGCTGGTTACATCTTTCCCCTAAAAGCAGTGGAAGTTGCTATCTACTCAAGTTCAACTTACAGAGAGAGATTTACATTTTAATGAGTTTTAAACTGTTTGCTCCCTTCTGTTAGCTACATTCAACCCTAAACCAGTCTGTGGCAATTAAGAGAAGTGCCTTTCTAATGAAGGATGAGCTTGGTCTTCCAGTGGCCATCAGGTAAGTCACAAGCTCCAGGGAGGTACTGGTTGTGGATCCAACCTGTCTTTTCCCCGTGGCTGACAACCACCAACCCCACTGCCCTCTATGTGCCAAGAGTGCAGAAATGGATCGAGGCAGCCCGAGAGCAGGGCTGGCAAAACTTGGCTTGGGATTTAAGTAAGGAAATAATGGAAAAGGGCATTTCACGATGCATCAGTTATGCAGGGGACAAGATTTAACACTGATTCATGTTGTACTGTTGTTCCCAGCAGGTTTGGAGACAATATCTCACTCTTTCCTGCTGTACATGCCACTTGCTCACCTGGAACCACAGAGCAGCATGATCAAAGTGTGTGAAGCAGCTACACTGCACTTGTAAGGTACTTCAAAGTTTTGTGCTTCTGTTCTTGGGAAGACTGCAAGCTGTCAGCTGTACAACCTGAGCAAAACATGATGGCTTTGCTCCACAGCTTGCTTTTGATTTCTGAGAGAATCTGGAGGTCAAGCATTTGATTTAGAGTTAAAGGAAAAGTCCGCAAAAGTTGAGCAGAAGCAGATGCTCATGCGTGAAAATTAAGAGGTTATGATTCCTGCAGCATTTGAGCTTTGAATGAGGATCTCTTTGGAACAGAACTGTGCCCTTTCCCAGGCTTCTCCTTGCCACCCTTTCTAAAAATGGGGACAATGTTTTCCTTCTCCCAGTCACGGGAGACTTAACCTCCCAGACAGACCTTTTCAGCTGTCACGAAGAGTGGCTCAGCAGCTGCATCAGCCATTCCCTCAGGACTCTGAGAAGCAACTCCCCAGGTCCCATAGATACCTACCCTGAACTTGGTCTAGCTAAGACTGCAGTGGGGAAGGGATCTGCAGCAAAAAGGGCCGACACAAAGCTCTTTGGGGGGGATTTTTGAAGCTGGACAAAGCCCTTTACCTGTGCTGGGGGCTGCCTGTTGGTGGTGCCAGCTGACAGAGCCTGGGCAGAGCCAGCACCACCCACTGCTGATCAGCCCCTCGGGCTGGGAGAAGCCTCAGGGAGAACAGGTAGTGGCTGACCATTGAAGAAGCACACCTGGAGCTGCTCACCTGAGCCCAAAGGGGTTCCCACTCTGTTCCCTGGTCTGGCTCAGGCCTTGCAGCTGAGGAGTCTGCACCAATGCCCTTGGTACTGGCTTTTGCCAGCATCTGGTGAGCCCTGTGAAAAAAGGCAGGACATGTCAGAGTGGCTGCTGCTCATACTGGCACAAAGGAGTTCTCCAAGCATGGCAGTTCCATGTTGGAAAAAGCTGCTTTGTTCTTCCCCACCCAGGTGCTGCCCTCAAGCCTCTGATACCAGCCATCATCTCCTGTGGGATGAGGAGGATGAACCAGAGCCATGGGGAGTTCTAGGGCATGGCTCTGCATACCCCAAGGGCCAATTCTCCATGGTGCCCAGCTGGAAGGCAGCCATGGAGAAGAGCCCAAAAAACTGTGAAAGAAGCCAGACTGGGTTTTCCATGCTTTTTTCTTTTTCAAAACACCTGTCTCAGAGGGTGATTTGCCAATTGTCTGCTTTTTTTATTTGGAGCCAAGGACAACCCAGGCTCTTGGATTCATGCTCCACCTGCACAGAGGCTGGTGTCTGTCAGGTAAGCATCTCCATTTCTTTTTGTGCTGAGGTGTCAGGAAGGCTGTAGGCTTGAGGATGTCCTGCCAAGATGCACAATGAACTTGGCAGCTTTCCTTGGATTTTTGATGGTATAGCAGTTCTACTTCTGCTGAGGAGCTGGGTAACAACAGCTCTGTGAAGGAGGTATTTTGGTTTTGATGCCTTTCTGCCAGAGGGAAAGAAAGCTGGAGCATGCTAGCACAAAGGCAAGGTTCACAATGAAATCATGGAGACTCCATGGGGGCAGGAATATCCTTGTGGCAAACACTGCCTGCTTGCAGATTCCTCTTCTCTGCATCTCTGCTCTTGGCTGCCACTAGCTGCTGATCTTGGAGTGACCCAGTTAGTTCTCAGCCCTCAGAGCTGGACAAAGTGCTTCAGGTCTTACTGTCTGCTGCACAACAACTATTTTCTTTTGCTGTCACCTTTCATCTGGACTGATAATGTCTTGTTGTTTTGGAAGCAGGAATGCTCTGTACCTGGAGAGGCTTGGGTTCACCTCTTGGCAGATAATTGAGTCTGAATGTCACTGAACTCAGCTTCTTAAAATGATTCCGTTTGATTCAGTGCTTTTCCATGAATTCAGAACTATTCTTTTGTGTGCTTCACCTTTCCTCTGAAATCCTACATGCCTTCAAAAGTAAACTCCAGGTAAAAGGCTATTGTTAGAGTGCCAAAACGTTGTGTTCAGTGTGGGTGTAAAAAGATACTGCAAGCAATTACATAGCACAAATAAGGGCAATTGGAATTGTTTGGCTTAGAAGGAACATAGTCGTTTTAAAAGGCTAAAAACTACCAAGTTCTGTAAGTAGAGAGATCATCCTCAGCAGGGAATGATTTCATTTATTATACAAATGTGAGTTCCTACCCTGGACAATAAAGACTGGAAACAACAGCATTAGGAATGTTTTGGCTTTTACAATAATTGGCCTAATAATTTGAGTCTTGGAAGAGATTTAACTTCTTAAATCCTAATGTTCAGATAAGCTTTTCATGAATTCCACCATTTGAGAGTCCTTAGAACAATTTCAGTTTAGATGCTGGTTATACTGAGTTCATGCTTTAAGGAAAAGAGAAGCATGAACTGAAATTATGTCAGTAATAGTAAAACTAATATTTGCTTAAGTGGGAGAAAGTGCTTCTGTGACTTATGCTGGGAGAATGGCAATGCAGTTTACAGTTATTGCAGAAAGTGAGTTCTTGTTTAAAATTAATCCAAACTGCCAAAAATGCCCTACAAAACCAGGGAAAACTCTATTGGAAACTGGTCTAAAGTTTATAACTGAAGCATAAACCATTACTTTTTGTATCTGAAAAGACCAGAATAGAACAGCAGAAATAACTGTATTAAGAGCACTCTAAGTCTTGATAAATGTGAGATAATGATGCTTTAGCTTCTTCCACTGAGATGAAAGTAACTTGTATTGCACTGTACTTGCTGTGGGCAGCAGTGGCTGTGGATGGGTGTGCAGGTTGAGGTGGCCCCTGGTAGCCTTCCCTCAGTAACATCTGAACCAGGGCTCGTGACACAGACATTTTATGTTATGATTAAGATAAAAGATCAAAGAAGATCAAAGCTGCTGGCCATCTAGTTTATCTTCCCCTCTCATACCATGGCAAACAGCCCATTTACCCCATAGGTATGTAACAGATGATCAAAAGCTTTTGTGTTTTTTTTTCAACTACATCAACTAGTTTAATAAAAATAGAGTCATCTTGCCATATGCACATTGCTTGCCTTGTATCCTTAAAATCCTGCAGCATTACCTCTGCCATACCCTTAACACTTACAAATGCAGGGGGAAGGAGATAAGAAATGAAGAATTAACTCTGTATCATCCCTACCTCATTGAGGATAACCCTGTATTACTTCTGCCCACTCAGTATAGTCAGCCATCTAATAATACTGTATATATGATAGTCTTAAGGGTATTCAGCTTTAATTGACATTTGAATACCTCTTCCTTGCCCTAGGTCTGATCCACTGGAGTCTTGAACCTTCTGTCTTGACTTTAACAAGCTCCAGGTGAAAACCATTCAGAAGCTGCTAGACCCTGCTCAGAACTGTCTGCAGTTCAGACAGGAGACAATACTGTAAATATTGACTTTTCCTCTGTACCCTCCTGTGCCTGGCATTTGTTGCTCTCTGTTCTTTCTTCAAAGCCCAGTTACTAATATCAGGGAGCTCCAGATAATCTCGATTCCTTTTGTATTACTGAGCCAGTGACTCCTGTTGTGATCTGAACCAGTTAACCTCTGATCTATTAATATTAAACTATAAAAATCAGTAAGTAAGGGCTAGACTTTAAATAATAGTACACGATAGAGAGTAATTAGATATTATGAACTGGGGGTGAAGAAGATCTAATAATCTGTGGAGAGATGCAAATCCATAGAGAAGACATGTCTAGAGAATTACTGCTTTTTTATTCAAGGGCTGCTAGGCAGACACTGTGCAATACATACACCTGCAAACCAGGCTGACAATACTGTGTGGGTTCAGGGGAAATATGGATAATGATGGCATGACCAATATAGATTATGTGCCAGAGTCCAAGTAATTTGGTTGAATATTTCTTAATTAGCTTTGGAAACATATTGTAATTCAAATATATGAACACTCCTAAGCATCTTAATGACTTATTCATGGGTATTCCTAGCTGCTATGGAAGCAAACCATACCATACTAGAAATCTCTTAGCTTACTGGTGATAATAAAACCAAATCCAGTGGTAATTAGCTCCTTCTCAAGTTGTTAGTCCTGCTGCCCCAGGAGATTTTTCTCAGGCAGCACTGAATAAGAAGTGATCCCAAACATTCCCTAATTTCTGATTGGGTTAAAATACTTACTCAGTTCTTATAGGAACACTGCAGTTGGAGACTCCAAAATTTAGAGAAGGGACATAAAGTCCCTTGACAGTCACCAGAGACACCCCCCACTGACACAACTGTGTTTAAAATAAAGCTTTTGTTTTCACAAAAGCCACTGGTACTTGGATCTGAACATTATCAAGGAAATCTTGAGAATATTGGTAAGTAAATGTTTTTTTTGCTATTCCCTCCTGACAGTTGCTTGCAAGAGCTGAGTTGGTTTGCATGTTCTGTTGAAATCACCTACAATTATCCACCGGTTCCTAACTGCTCAAACTGGGATAGAGAACAGTATTTCAGTATGATTAAGTCAAGACACTGGGCTAATGCATTTTAAACTCACTGGGACTGCTCATGTGGTTAGAATTAAATGCCCCATCAGCTCCAAAATCTGTAGGCATTGTCTAGATTTCACTCTTTATTTGCCCCCTTTTTTAAGGGCATATAATGAGATATGCAAATGTGTATCTCAAAAAAGGCTACCCTGGAGTAGCTTTGAATCTCTGTCAGCACTTTATTTAGAAAGAATAGATTGGAAGAAGAGGTGTATACTGCTCCTGAAAAGAGCAATTCATCTTCCTGAGCACCCACTGTTCCTAAAGAGGAGAGAAAATCCTCCAGGCAGTTGAATTATTGAAATCTACAGCTGGACCAGTCATCCCATACTCCTGCCTTACCATTTGAACTGAGATGCACTGAATCTTTCCATGATTCACCCTCCTTTGTGTTTCAGTTGCTACCTGAACTCATTCCTATAGTCAGCTGTATCCAGGGAAGATATACTTGAAGTGATTGCAGTGAGAAGCAAAGGAAAATTCAGACTTATACCCTTTTCTCCTGACCTCCAAACCTCTTCCTATCCAGGGTCCCACACAAAAAAAAAAAAAGAGGAAATCTTCAGAAGGGAAAACAGATCAAAGAGTCACTATAGCAGCTATTCTTCATATAGGCAATTCAGACAAGTGTTCATATTCAATGTGTATTCATGACTAGTGACTTTAATAAAAATCCTGAGGCCTCTGGGTAGCACACAAGGCAGAATCTCTTGTCTTAGATTAATTCTGTTCAAGGCTTCCTCTGGAGTCCCAAATAAAATCAGAACGGTGTCAATGTCCCTGGAAAGCACAAAGAGCTTTGGAGGTAAACTCAGCATCTCAGCTCATCTTTGGCATTTATTCATTATGTGGTAATTCCCAGTGAGGCTCTTAGGACGTTCTGCTGGAAATACACCCAAATGGAAATTCTCCGAAAGAGGGAACACAGATGCTGTTTATAGATTAAAAGTAGGTTATTGGGAAATTAAATTATTTTAGTAAAATTTTGGCTGAAAAACTTCAAGGGGATGAGATAAAAAAATAAACTGCTCTGCATTATTTCTATCAGTGTTTTCTGATGTCTTCAGTGGGCTGTAGCATTATGTCCTCTGTGTCATCAACACTGTTATACAGGTCCAAATGAAAACACATTCCTCACCTTGAAGAGCAGACATAAAGGCTGTAAACAGAGAAATGGCACCAAGTATCAAAGAGATTTCACTTTTTAATCCACTTTCATATCTCTGCTAGAAGCTTTGCTGTGTGACCCTCACACTGATCAGTCCATACCCTCCCTTCAAAGCTTAAACCAAAAACTGGGCAAGTAATTCAGCTTTTATTCCCTCTCCAAATGCAAAGCTCATCTGCTTGTTTGTGAATCCTTTCTCTGCTCTCTCATAATTGCATCCCTGTGTGTTAGCAACCACTAATGTTTCTAACAATGTGACAAAACTTGCAGAGGATGAATGCTAAGAGTTGCAGTACTGAAGGGTGATTGCAATTGTGCTAACAACCTGTCCTTTTTCCTTGTGGGGAGGTGTTTTTTTTAATGGGATTTTGTTTTTGCAGTGTACTACAGAAGCAGCAGAAGCAGCATCACTCGGGGATGAAGGGCTTGCTTCTTGTAACCCTCACACCAAAAGAAGAAGGTTCCTATTTTCTTTGTGTTTAATTGTTTCTAAGGTTGAATTTGTGTGACATATTACAAGTGCAAATTATGTTATATTTAAGCAGTAAGACATGTCAGGCATTGTAGTTTGGGGTGATAATAGTGTACCTCAGGTGACTATTTATTTATTCATTCCCAATTTCTACATGCACATTAACAGAGCACCTGTTTCTGGAGCTAGACACCCTAGCAGGTACTTAAAATCCAACCAAATTGAGACAAGAAAGAGCTGTAGCAAACTGGAAGAAGCCTTTTTTGGACACTGAAATAGCTGTCTATAAAAAAGAGATTTCTCCTTTCCATGTTTCCTTCAGATCATCTCAACCCTTATGTGCAAACACACCCCCTGCAACTCTGAAGCCCTGTAAAAACCATACTCAATAGGATTTTCATGTGCCCTCAAGAGCAAACAGACCCGTGGTTCTTTGGAAGCAAAGGAATGAGGATTACAAGCTGCAGCATTCTCAGAGAGCATTTTCCAGCAGTAGCTTCCTTTCTGATGTTCAAAGCAGGGTACAGCACTTTTTGGGTCTTATCTGTGGCAACATAGGAAGGGAGAGTGTCTTGGCTTAGAAAGAAGCTGTGAAAAAACACTGATGCAGAGATGTAGGAGTGTTGCTAAATGCTGAATCAAAATACTTTTAAAATGCCTGGGTGCAAGTTTTGTAATTCTCTGTAGTTAAAAGATTTACTTGATAGGTTTAAAGAGCAGAACTCACTCTCTACCTGTATGCACACACATTTAAAGCTGTTCAGGTTGCAAAATCAATATCTCAACAAGTTAGGAAGTGCCTGTGTGAACGAATAAGTCTTTTTTTTGGTCACCTGGGGCATGTGCTGTTATGGTCTTGACTTCAGTAACTTGTAAGCATAGTTGATAATTTCCACAGGACTTCTATTTCTGTGTTTTTCAAGGTCAAGAGCTTTTCCATTCATTTTCAGGCCCTTCCATGTCTCCTGGCTACAGAAGGAACAGTGAGAGGGAAAGTTTTGCTCAACTTCTGCAATCCTGAGTGAGCCTTTTCTCAGTCAAAGCAGTATCAGACATTACAGCAGACTCGCATACATGGTTGCACACCTGCATGTGTTGTGCAATCTCTCACTGAATCCAACCTCTAAATTCCTTTGACAATCTGGGCTGCAGTGAGGTAAGGTGAATTTTACACATATTGATGATGAGGGAGGCTGTGGGAAGCATGTGCCATAGATGGACTTCTGGCCTGAGCTTCCTTTCAGGAGGATTTAGCAGGGAGGAAGGAATGTCTCACGAGGAGAGTGGCAAGCACACAGTGCCAGGTGGATCCTGTATTACTGCCTTCTGAGGCACAGAAATATTTCCAATTCAGGTGTGATTGCTACTCAGCAGAATATATGGTGAATGCTTATAAAGACATGTATTTTACAGCCTGCTTCTGATTTCTTCCTAACTGGTCACACAAATTCTGCAATAATGGTGCAGATGTGCTCTTCTAAAGTGAAGTGATAGCTCCCTGTTCTTCATTTCACTAAAAGCAGGTACATCTTCTGTGCAGCTCATTAGTCACGGAGTGAGAAGCAGGAAAGTGAAGAGCAGCCCCATCTGATGGCAGTATTTTGCTGTGGGTGCACTGGGCATGCTGGTGGCTGCCCGAGCAGGTATCCAGGTGGCAGGTGGGCAAAGAGCTCTTGTTGCAATGAGCAGAGCTCCATGTGAAGAGAAACCTAAAGTGGTCCTTCAGTTACAAACCTGCTGCTGTCAGCTGATGGCACTACAGGTGGGCCACTCCTAGTGCTACCTACAGAAACCCAGCAGGGATTCAAGAGTGGTTGGGTTTGAGGTTATATATCTTAGATTCCTCTTGAAAAAACACTCGCTGAAGCCAATTACTTTTATTAGTAATTAAGAGGGAAAAAGGGCTTTAAGAAGAGCAAGCCCATGTGAAAATTGTGGCACTAGGAACAGGGCATCAGGTGGAAGAAGGGCTGGATGGTACTGTACAAGTAGCTGGAGTGGCATCAGTGTCATCATGAAGAATATAACGAGACACTTGTGCATTATAATCTCTCCCTTTATATATACCTATTCTGAAATACTGTAAGGTGTATATAGAGCAGATTGAGAAAGCTGCCTCCTCGCACAACCCAAAGTACCTGGAGGACCCACTCTTCTTCAATTAGCCCAGAAACTATGTGCATTAGAAAGTTCTAATGTAGTTTGGATTCAGCTCTTGTTAGATATGCAATCCTGTTTCCAGTACTGTGCCCTACTATAGCCCAGCAGCATTCTTCCCACTAATACCAGCTGAAAGGCTGTGACACCCAGCAGAAAGAGGTGACACAGAGCTCAGGTGCAGGCTATCTCCCTTGTCCTGTAAAGAGTAGCTGGATGCTGACATTGTAAATGGCACCTTGGCTGGTCTGTGCAGCAGGAGAGGTGAATTTTTGCTGGTAGTTGCACCTATGAAAACCCAAGGAAAACAACCCTGAAATTCCAGCATGACTCACAAGAGCAGAACTCGATCAACTATTTTTCTTCTCACTTGCATTCCATTGCTTTCCAAACCTACTTTCATCTTTTAGAGCATCTCAAAATATTTCACAAAGGTGAGTTAATTAACAGTTTCAAACCAGGCTTTGGAAATAGGCTAGAAGCCTTTATCTACTGCAGGAAGGCTGGAGTGGTTTGCTCTGTCTGTGTTGGATCTGAAGGATGAGGGCTATCTGCTGGACAAAATGGGTATGTGCTTACTAAAGCTGCCACCAGGAATGACTTTTTACCTCTGGTGCAGGATGAAGTTTAGCTGCCATGTTCATAGGAAACTCATGAGTTCTGCACCCCTCCCTGCTGCCCCAGATCATAAATATCCATACAGGAGGAAAGTTTTCCCAGTGTCTAAGCATCCATTTGTGTAGCTTAAGCCTCTTAGTTCTAGCTACAGCAGGAGTGAAGAGGAGTTTATTTCTGTCTTTTTTTGTATGTATGTTTGATGTTGTTGTTTGTTTTCTCAGTCTCCTCTTCTAAACTGAACTGACCCCCTGCTTTAAGTCTTTCCTGTGGGTCACATTTTCTAGAACTCTTGTTGTTGTTTTTCTGTACTCTCTCTGATCTATGCATTCCTTGAACTATGATGCTCAAAGCAAAACACAGTGCTTTCTTAGGGATTTGGTCAGCTTTGAGATGCAAAGAAGGAATTCTGTTTGTATTTCAAGAGGTATTTTATGGCTTTAGTGGGTTTTTTGTATACTTCTGTTTTTTTCTGGTTTTAGAGCAGTTTGACATTAACTTCTGTTTCCTTTGTGATCTGCTAGAAACTCCAAATCCTTTTTGTAGAATAGTTGCATAACCAGCTACTTCCCAGCTTTTATGCAGTTGATTATTCTGTGGAGTTTGTACTTGTGCTCTGCATCTTGTTCTTTACAGGATTTTCCAAGGGGATAGTTTGATTAATTCTTCACACTGAAAGGCAGGATGAACTAGCCCTAGTTTATAGCTATGCTAACCATATTCACTGCATTTCTGACCAGTTTAATGGCCAGGAAGAGTGTGTCAGTATCCGCAAGAAATTTGAGGGAAAAAACCCCTCCATATAATTTTTTTTTTTACCTTGAGCATCTTTTATCCAGTTCATGTCTAAAACATATACAGACCATTAAATACTGGCAATGAAGCATTTGGAACAGAGCAAAGTTCAGATCTAAAAGCATAAGGGAGAATGTAGTTCACTGGAGCTCTTTTTCTTTTTAACAACAGCCAGAATTTGATGTCCTGGTATTTTCTGAGGGTGAAGTGTGGGACTGTGGTCTTTCCTGCCTGCTCTAGATCAGAGCTGTGTTACACCAGGGCTCTAGTCACATGCCAAGTTATGGAGGGTTTTAGGAGCTTCCTACCCCCTTGTCTTTGCATGGTCCTGGGGATGTTAACTACTGGTAATTAGTAACTAATGGAAATTAATATATGACTAGTATGGAGAAATAATTTAGGTCTTGCTTCTGTTCTGTAATGAACAGTACTTGCACTTTCATGCTTGCTATTATCACAGTGTGAGCTCCAATAGAGCGAGAGAACTTGGGATGTAGACCACGTTGCAATAAAAATTAAAAAATCAATCTGGAGGAAACAATTTCAGTCACTGAAGGATCCTAAACAATGTCATCAAAATGCAGTATTGTTCTCTCAGTGACTGAAGTGTTGGTGCTCTACAAGCCTTTGTGACACAACTGCCATTCTCTGCAATTTCCAGTCCTGCAAGTGAAGCTGGTCTTCTGCAATCTGCATGTCTGGTTTTTTTCCGAATTTTAACTTGTTTTTAGCCTCTTTCTTGGATGCAGTTTTGTGCTATCATGTACTGCAGCTCCCCTGAGCTTGTAGTTTCAGTAAATACAAGTCTGCAGATAGGGAGCTGACAGGGTGCTCCACGCTGTCTGCTGACTAGAGGTAGCATCAAATCGAGTTACTTCACCTCTCTCTTAGGCACCAATTAAAAATAATCCTAAAACATCTCATGATAAACAGCCTGAGAAACCTGACAGCTGTGGTATGAAAAGCAGGCAGTTGGTCTTCTCCCATAATGGCTGAGAAATCCCCAGTAACACAGTATTTCTGAACAACGAATATAAATTACAGGTGCATTTTTTTTACACATCTATTTTAAAATATACAAACTATTTAAGAGCTGGAATTAGATCTCTAAAATGCCTGTGAACTCTGCTTCACTTCTTCCCATCTCAGTAACATAAATCTTACCTAGGGGAACAATTTGCAAACCCAAGCAGGGGATTTCAAGCCTGTGTGAGCAGTTCCTGCCCATCTTGCAGTGGATCAATCAATAGCACAGCAGCACGATAATGCTCTGCATCAAAAATTCTGCAGAAGCCTTATCAAGACCTACCAGGGAATGAAGTCATAAAGTCTTATTTTGAGTGCAAAGGCTGGCCACACATTTTTAGAGTGAGGTTGTTAATCTCAGCATGGTCAAAAAGTGAGGTATCTGGGGAAGAAATAAAAAACAGTATCAGCTTGCTTTTGTTTTATATATATATTGCTGAGGAATGCAGTATTTCCTTTTCTTAATCCTGCTTCTGCCTTCCTCAACAGATTTCCCACCATCATGGTGTAATAGGTCAAGTTAATAACTGATAGTGCCACTTGGACTGACTAGAAGAAGGTTTATATGGTTTTTTTCCCCCTTTTTTTTCTGTGTACTTTTTCACAGTTGTCTATTTGTGGTATTCATATTTTACAGATTACACTGCAGGACTTGGTTCCTAAGGCAGAAGAAGAAAAACATTGTTAGGGAATATTCAGATCAGTTATGCACAATTTGAAGCTGACTCTCCAGCATCTTGCTGCAATGCAGCCACTTCTCCCCTGAAAACTAGGTATAAAAGTGCCTACTACAAATGCAAATAGCTCTAAAAGCAAGCCAGGCAATACACTATCTCTCTGAGTGACTGAAGTTTTAAGAGGGAGGAAGCAAAACAACCTACAAAGCATGGTTTCTTCTTGCTTATATTGGGGAAGATATCATCATAATTTCTTCCAATAACACTCTTATTAGTCTCTTATAGTACTTTCATTAATCAGGGCTAAACAGCTGACTTAAGGTTATTTGTGTAGAAATCAAGAAAATACTGTCGCTTATCCCAGCATCAGTGTGATGGGTAATTAAAAGCTCATCAAGCAGTCTCCCAGTGGTTCTTGGCCATAACTTACCACTGTAGCCAGCATGATGGATTAAAGCAGTAATTCTGCCTGATAAGATAGAATCCATGCTATTTTTCCTTGTTTTAATTCAAATGGTAGAATTTAATCCTTTAGTAAGATAGATGATGCCATTTCAGGATACAGTGTGTTTGTGGGTAGATTTAGGAGGGCAGGATATGATAATAAGAGACAAGGAAAAAAATAAAGAGGTTTTTGATAGAGCAATAAAATCCAGAGAGGACAGCAAGGTGGGCAAAACAGCTACCTGAGATCTCAACCCCTTCTGAACAAGAGCTGCAGTGCAGCCTGTGCATCCTCACGGAGGTTCAGAGCTTGTGTTTGGAGAGGGTTGTTTTTCTGAGGGAAGGGTTCAAATGCACCTTCTTTTCCTTCTCTCCTACTTCCCTACTTTCAATTTCCTACTTTTGTACTTTGAGAGCATCTCACCCACCTGGAAAACAAAAGTCCAAAACTCAGGAACTACAGCCTAGATATTGGAGATTATCAGGGTGCCTCTGGAGGTTTGTTGGCTGTGAATTTGCCCTGTGATGTGTCTGTGAATGTGAAACTGTCTGAATTAATGGGGATGCACATGAAAGTTTGCACTGATTATCCTCTTGGCTCTGTATTAACTTGGATTTATACTCCTAGCAAGAGCTGCCGACCCCAGCTGTTGGATACCCTGGACTACTCTCTAGTAACACAAATGCACACACAGAGCTAAACCCCTGAGATTGTTACATTAAAGACTCTTCACCGTAAGTTAAGGTGAAAAACACACAGTGTAAACTAATAATGGGAAAAGTGAATTATTAAGAATCCAAACCTCTTGAAGGCCTTAGTGAAGCTGTGTAAGATGCATCATCCTACACCTACTAACATTAAAAACATGTTATGCTTAACTAAACTGCATAATGCAGATTGTTATTCCAAGCTAAATGCATACTTCAGAGAGGCTGATTTCCACCGAGACCAGGATGAGCAAGGCTGGACACATTCTTGCTTCATCATGACTTCTCAAAGTAGTTAATGACAATCTCTTGACAAGAACAAGCCTTTACTATCTATCCTCAAAGCAGTGTCTAGGGACTGCTTGCATCACTGAAGGAAAAACCACTCTCTTCTACTCAGCAGATTGACTTGCCTGGTGTCAGTAAAAATTATGCACAGTCCTGACAATTTCAGGCTGGTATCAGTGCTTGTTTTCAGTAAACAGTATGACCTTGTATTTGACTTTATGACATTTGTCATTAGTGATAATTAGCTGTGTGCTGCATCCTATAGCTTGCAACTTTTATCTACACAGCATTTTCTCTTTATTCTCCTTCACTGCTTCATTTTCCAGAGTTCTTCCTAGAGCATGTTACACCAGCAAGGCAAAGTTAAACTCAGACTTTGACTTCTACTTGGTTTGACATTGTCCAACCCCACCCTCAACCGGACCTTTATTTCCTGTAATCCTGCTCCAGTGATAAATGGATGTGTCTGGTAAAGTGGATTTGGGGGAGACAGATAACAACACAACAGATAAGGGCTGATCTGAGCAGTGCACCCACTTAAACACAGAGCTGGTCAGTGCCTGACTTAAACCGAGTTTGGAAGATACTACACCTGTAGTCAGTATGTAAATATGACTATGAGTCAATTATCTTGCTCCATAAATAGTAGACAGCCCAGGAGCTGTCATGCAGTGGGATTCATGCCAAGATCTCCCCTTGAGCAGGGATGCCTCTCAAGGTTACTCTTCCAGGCTGAGATTAGTCCTTTCTCCAGCAGATTCTTGGTTAATATCATGCTAAAGTTTGAAATGTTAACTGAGTGATATAAAGGATTGATTACATAATCCTTTAGCCATAAACCATTGACCAAGTCTGGGGCTAGGACTGGATCCAGTCACGCCCAGACTCCCCTCTGAGGAAGAGCTTAGAAAGCACAGGGGTCCATTCTGAACCTCATGCCTCAGTGGGATAGTGTCCCTCTTACTTTGCCTGACCTTGGGCTCTGTGCAGTAAATAATGAAATGTACCTGGGCACTGAGTCTTGTTACACTATTGTTTCATTTACTAACAAACTTCAAATCACTGTTTTGTACCAATAAACACATTGCTGCTTCTCTCTTGTGAGTGAAGTGCATCTCTCCACCCATGACACTTGACAAGAATATGAAACACATGGTTAGCTCAGATTAGAGCTGAAAATCATCAAATCACAGACCCATTTAGATTGGAAAAGACCTTTAAAATTGAGACCAAAAGTAAATGATCCACTCTTCTGAAACTCCTAGATTTTACTCCTTGCAATCAACATAATGAATACTTCACTGTTTAGAAACACAGCACTCCTGGAGGGATTGGTCTGTGGCAAACCATGAAGTGCAAATAGGCTACATTTTTGTTGGCCAGTGTTATCTCTTTTTCTTATACATTACTTTTACTACAGTGAGATGCAGGCTACTAACACATCTTCATCCTCAGTAGAGGATTGGAACTGAGAGAGCTGTCAGCCTCCTTGAAAGTGCAGCTGCAGCACAGACACCTAATGTTGCTGTAGGTCAGAGCAGGGGTCCACCTGGCTCAGTTCTGTCCCTGGGTGGGCAGTAGCAGATGAAAGATAAGACTCAGCAGCGTGAAGTGATATTTTCCACCATATTCTTCCAGTCTCTCATCATACGTGGCTCAGCAAATTTCTTACCCCGAGGCAGCAGATCTTTGCATTTACCTTCCTCTCCTCCATTTGTCCTATTGCTTTGAAATGTATTTGTGCTAAAGTCAAATCTTTTCTGTCACCTGGTTCAGTGCTGTACTGGCTCTGCAGCACAGCTGATTTTCTGCCCTTCTAGAGCAATGACCAGCCTCTTAATGTGCAGTAATAAAGCTTGACCTATAGGCCATTTTTTTTCCCAAATAGTGATTATATTTTAATGTGGAAGGAAATATTCTCATGGAAAACATTCCTCAAAAGGGAAAGGAATAAAAATAAATAAAGAAGCAGAGAAGAAGGAGTGGAAAGAAAATGGAACTCATTCTGTTTATTCTGCTCCCTGTGACCTGATAATAATTTATGTGCAGTATTAAGTAAAAGTTGCCATAAAGTTGCATATTGTCTCCCTCTTGAGGGAATAATAACTGCAAAATTGCAAAACCCGGATCCAGTTTACAGTTATAAATGGATTGTATATATGAATAGTTTTTGGAGGTAAGTGGTGAAACTGTTGCTTATGAAGGTGTTTATTTTATATTGGTTTTGTGTTCAGGGCAATCATTCTTCCCTTGTTTGTGATTTTTATTAAATATGATGCCCACTCATATTTTATGAGAAATGTTTATGCAAAGCAATCTACTTGATTCAGCATCTCAATATTTACTTAATGAATATATATTGCATATGATTAATCTTCTTATATTTTACTGTTCCAAGCATTTAAAAAAGAATAGAACCAGAGTGGGCAGCTTCATGCTATGTAATAAACTGCAATTGAATAGAGGCTTTTAGCCAAGGTGTTTGAACTTACTGCTCATGACTGGCTCACAATGTTTTGATTTCAGACGAAATTATTCTTTTCAGATAATTCTTTTTTTTTTTTTTTTCCCTTGTTCTGAATTAAACTGAACTGAAATGCCTGCCTTGAAATTTATATGATTAAAAATGTGGACTTGAAATTTGTATGATTAAAAATGTGAGCTGTGTAATTGAATGGGGTCTGCAATTTTTTTCCATCCTGGGGTTGTCTTTGTCTTCTTGTTTCATCAGATACTGCAGAAGAAAATTCTAGTTTGTCCTTTTCATAGTGAAACAGAAGATATTGGAAATGTTTAGAAGTTTGGCAACCTCTTGCAAAGCCTTTTAGTCCTCAATATGTTCTTGGAAGTTAAAGTTTCCTGGGAGTTGGGTTTTCTGTCTGTTACAGAAAACTGGGAAAAAGGTAGACTTCCTTCAGTAATCATTGGGATTCTCTCTTAATCCCCAGAAGTGGAAATTTCAGAAGCTCTGCAGACAAATAGCCAAAGAGTGATACGTGGCATTTTTTGTGTGACCTTCTCTCTTGGAATCAAAGTTGTGTAATGGAGCTCTTTGTCTGCCAGTTCCCCTGCCGTAGCTTTTGCTGCAGTTGGCCATTTTCACTCAAAACTGATGGAGAATTAAAGATCTTAATGATCTCTTTTAAACTTAGGTAAATGAAGGACAAGAATGGCAAAGAATTAACTCAGTGAGACCCTCTGAAAGAAATATTTATAAGCTCTTGCATCCTGAGGTGCAAGAGTGAGCCAGTCAGCCTCCACCAGCCATGTCACCCCGCAGTTCTTCTGGAAGGAGCTGGATGTACTGGTTGCAATGGATGGGAAAGAAGGCAGAAAACACGAGCTGTAGAATGTAGGACACAAATCTGCAAGAAAACAATCTTTTTTTTTTTTTTTTTTTTTTTTTTTAACTTCACCACTCATGAAAGTTGTTTTTTTGGGGCTGTTTTGCATTTCTGGTATGGTTAAAGTCATGCTGGGAATCTCTGCTGACAAGCAGGACACTTTCTGTTCATGACTGACATTCCTGCATTGCTGTGCAAGATAATAGCTTTAATCAACCCTGTCTGGGGCACAGTCAGAGCCACAAGGAATCAGGGAAGCTGATTAAGATATGAACATTATCCCAATAACCAGAAAACCAAGGGAAATAATCAATTTTCTGATAGGCTGGAAGTTGTTTTTCATACCTTTTCTAGTCTTCACACAAATATACTTTGTATATTGTATTTGTATATTATATTTGTACGGCTTTGTTTGTTTGTTTTCTGGAAGTGGGTAAGAATACAAGAACCAGCTCCCTGGGCTAGGCAAAAAGCATGTAGCTTGCAATTCCATCTCTGTTAGTAATCAGTGATTCACATGGATGAGGATTAACACATCTGTATGAAGTTATCTTTATCTGGTCTATCCTACCAGCTCCTGGCAAATAACAGTTTAAAGAATTTCTGAGACAGCACTGATATGCAATGGCATATTCTCTCAGTGAGGTTAAGGTCTTTTATGAACCAGATTTTGCTTTTCTCTCTACCTTTTCCTGTGGCAGTAAGTTCCACAGTGCAATTATAAGGTGTATGAAAAAGTAATTTCCATTGTTTTTTTGGTTTTGTTTTATTTTCCTTCTAAGAATTTTGTTTCCAACTGCCTATTCCTTGTGATCATGCATAATTATTTGAATTTTTTTCTTGTCTGCACAGTTCCTAGCTCTACAGACCTCTCCTGTCATTTTCTTCCCTCTCTATAATTCCTACAACCTATAATTTTTTATGTGCAGTTATGTTTTATTATTTTTTTTCACCAAACTGCATTACTTTGTGTTCATCAGTATTGAAATTCAACTGCAGTCTCATCACCTTGTCACTCAGCATTGTGAGATCCTTTTGTGAGGCTTTGAAATCAGTACAGAATTGACTACTCTGAATAATTTTTTGTTATTTATTCTCTTTTTCAGACCATTTATGAATATGCTGAACTGAACAAAGTCTAGGACAGATACTTGAGGGACTTCCCTGGCAACTTTTGTTCACCAGGAAGAAGTTCTCTGGTATCCCTTTTGTCTCTTGTATTCTAAATGTATATTAATCTGTAAGGAGATAGTCTGGTTGGTTGGTCTGTCCATGCCTGTGGTCTGACTACATTGCTTCCCACCCCTATTCACACGTTATTCTTCAGCTGAGGTTTGGTTTGTGGTTTTTTTTCAACAAAGGGAGGTTTTCCCTGCTCGTTACATGGGATTAAACTGGGAACAAGGCTAGTGGAGTTAGGATCAGCTCAGCAAACCCAGAAATCAAGCAGGCTGTGCTGCCTTTCTCTTTTCTTCCTTCCCCACCATAGGAAGAGAGGAATAACAACAGCTACTACAGCAGGTGCAGCCTGTGCTCGGAGCAAGACTGAAGAAGGGGAAAGCAGCAGACCTGGCTGGCTGTAAATTGAACCTGACAAGTGTTTACATGCAGAAACAGACTGGCAGTGGCCTAAAAGCAATGATTTATAAGGCTATTGATTAGCAGTGACCCAGTCAGGAAGAACAGTGGCAAACTGCTGCTTCAGCATTGCCCAGGAGAGCAAAGTTTAGTGCTAACAGCCCATGTGTATTTATAGACATATCCATACACTCATTACCATCCCAGACTTCTATTAACATATCTGTATATTACAACATCTATGCATTCACCAGACTAAACTCATACTCTTTTATCTTTCATATTAATTAGTTTTTTACACACATATTGAAACAGATGTACTAGATGCACTTGTTTTTAGCTGCTGCTTATTTATAAGGGTAGACAGCTAAGTATGCACCTGTGGTCACAGTTTGTCTTTGCTGCCTTGCTTTCCCAGGAATACAGCAAAGCTCTCCAAGATTACTTCTCTTTTTATTGGTATCTCATCTTCCACACTGAAGCTGCTTCAGTCTCTAAAGTCCTTCAAATTATGAATACATCTTAGCACTCCCTAATGTAATGCATCCTATATATGCATCTCACACTCCAAGTATGAAATATTCACTTGGTCTACTCAGCTTGTTGTACATGGAATATTTTAATATTGTACAAATCAACTTTTTCAGACAAATATTTTTATCCATCACTTTAATATTAGAGGACTTTTTTTCAGATGTATAAAAAAGTTCAGTCAGTTTTTTTTAATTCCTCATTTATAGTAATGCTCTGAACATGAGATGCAAACACAATTCAAAACAAGAGGTTCACCATTTGCCCTTTCTGTGTAGCACAGAAATACTCTATTTCAACACCAATTTAAAGCCCAGTGAGCTGACTCCTTCAAATACCTTCTGTTCTGATGAACTTCCATCTCCTGAAAGGACACAAGCCTTTAAACAGAAAATTCCCGACCAGCTCTACTAATATGCTTTGTGTCTGAAGTTCTGCAATTCTCTTTCTCCATCTGTGCTGGATCTTATCTATTTACACACAAAATGATGAGAATTATCATGGATGCAGAACCCAAATGCATTGGAGCCCTGGAGAGCCTTCTCAGTAATGTCACCTTTCATTACCTTCTCAGTAATGTCACAAGGGTGGATGGGCACTGTCAAGCTGTACGCTTGGTTTTATTGTTTTGTTTTGTTTTATGGGTGTTTTTTTGTGTGTGTTTCATTTGGTTTGGGCTTTTAATTTACATTATTATTTATTGATTAGTTTTTACTTCTGCTTCTCAGGTAAATCAGACCTGAATCAGAGTCTTGCTTTGCACTTGCATCGGGTTTGTAAGTTTCTGGTAGGTGCCTCTGAGAGAGGGTGGCTGAAGTCACACGATCTTCCTTCAGAGCCAGCGCTGGGACACTCAGTCCGAGCCGGCCGCGAAGGCACCGGGGTGACACCCGGGGCAAGAACAACCCCCAGAGATCCCGCACGGGCCCCTCCGAGCCCCGCCCCGGCTGAGGGGGCTTCGCGCGCCCCCAAGCGGCCGCCGGGAGGGGGTGGAGGAGCCGCGCACGCGCTGCCCGCCCCGGGCTCGAGGAGATTGCTGCGGGCGCGTGGCCGCCGCTCGCGCCTCGTCCGGGCTCCGAGCCGCTGCCTCCGGCTCCGCACGCGCCACGGCTCCCACCCCCCCCCTCCCCTTTCCCCCCTTCGAGAGGGCCCCCAAAAGCCCCAAGAGAGCCCCAAAGAGACCCTGAGAGAGCCTCAAGCAGCCCCCGAGAGAGCCTCAAGCAGCCCCCGAGAGAGCCCCAAGCAGCCCCCGAGAGAGCTCCTCGCCCGGCTCTTTTTCCCCGCTCCCGCTTCCCCGTGCGGTCTGACTTGCTGACTGACCCTGGCGAGTGTAAATGCGGATGTCCCGCTTGCCAAGCCCCCAGGCTCAACAACGGTGAGTATTTTTTATCTCTGTTGAGGGTGTTCACAGTCGTTTTCGACGATGTTCTGTTATTTTCCCACACGTTTGCTTCCCGGGCAGCTTTTGGAATCACCACTGCCGTGGGAAGTGGCTCCGCTGGCACCACCTGGCACCTCTGGCTCACACACGCTGCTGTCACTGTGTTCTTGGGGCACCCAGAGGGACCTGCCCCTTGTGTGTTGTGGCACCAGGGAACTGGGCTGGGTGCTGTAAAGTCAGAGGTAAAGAGTGTCCTTTAGCAAAGAGTGCAAACTAGGGTGGTCACCAGCAGAGAGAGGACACAGTGTTTCCTTTAGAGTTTAGTTCTGTCTGTTAAATAAATAAATACGGTTTTTTACTAAGCTCTCATTGGTATAGAAACTGTTGCTACCATTAGTGTGAAGTTTGCTTTGGCTGGTAGAGAAAGCAATCATTTCAACGCAAGATCTGTGCAAATGTGTTTGAGAAGCAAAGTTGTTTGTATTTGGGAAGACTCATTGCCGGAGTTGTAACAATATTTCCATTGAACTGGGAGGAAAGTCCCTGAAATTAACCCCCTGCTCTCCTTGCGCCCTGTGTTCATCCGTTGGTGCAGCTCTCACAGCTCTAGATGAGAGCACCCAGTTAACTAGGTTAGTTCTCCACTGTGAGCTAGGTAAGACTGACGTGTGGGGGTTCCTGGGTCTGCATCACTAGCTCTCTTCTCTGGAAAACTAACGGAGCTTTCTGGGAGACAGGTCAGAGCCAGAGGTGCTCATCCAGGAGCACAAAGACACTGTCTAACTCTCTTTTACTCTTCTACTAGTTCTGCAAGAATCTTTCTTTATAGGAAGTTGTGAGTTCTCCAACTCCCGGCAAAAAATCAATAAAGACTAAATCATAATGAATTAGGTCACCAAAACTAATTTCATTAGAGGCCTCAAATCAGCCAGGTGCTTAGATAAGCTTGTGTCCTGGTTTCAGCTGGGATGAGTTAATTTACTTGCTAGTAGCTGTGGTGTTTTGGATTTGGGATGAGCATAACGTTAACACACTTGTTTACACTAATTCAAGAACTTTTCTTACTACCCTGCCAGCACAGGCTGGGAGGGGACACAGCCAGGACAGCTGACCCACAGAAACCAAAGGGCTGTTCCACATCTCCCATCATGCTCAGTAAACAAGGGCGAGTGGGACAGAGGGCACTTTGGCTCAGGGTTTTGTGCATTGTGAAGCACTGATTTGTATATTATTATTATTATTTATTATTATTATTATTATTGCTATTATTATTATTTCCCTTCTTTTTCTGTTCTATTCACCTATGTCTCAAACCATGAGATAAAAACTCTCCCCTGCCCTGCTGAGGTGTGGGAGGAATGAGTGAGCAGCTCTGTGCTACTTAACTGCCAACTGGGGTTAAACCATGACAACTTGCCTTTAAGAATCTGATCAGTCTTGCTTCCAGTCAGCTCTCCACTGTCTTAGCTCCAGGCATGTAAGCAGCTCAAGTAAAGATGTCTCTATGGGATAAGCTTATGTGTGTGATAAATCTTGATAAGTGAAATACATGCTTTGTACTTTCCTGAGCCTAGACCTAACCAAGAAAATGGCAATTACTGCTTGGGTTTATTTTGTTTGTTTTGAAATTCCTTTGTAGAGTAATGTAACTTTAGGTGTGACTAAAACTCACTGGGCTGCAGGAACAAAGTAGTAACTACATGAATTTGGTAATGCACATCAGCTTTAATGTTGGGTGAAGTTCAGAGGCAATGGTGTGGATCTTTAAGCACCTGTTCTGGGTGTTGGTTTGAACTAGTGCTGTGAACAAGGTCTGGATTGCACCTTTCTGCCCCCCTGCTCCCCCTGCAGCTGAGGTGATGGGCAGCCATAACTTCTGATCTCACAGGCTATTTTACACATCCTTTCAACCTTTAGTAATCTCTGGGAATTACTAATTTTATTTCTTAGTGCATTTGGAGAGTCTCAGCTTCCTTAAGTGAGGAAAGGTGTTGGAGAGAGGCAGGATTTAAATGGATGAGAATGGAGCTGGACTACAGAGGTTATGGTAGTTTGCAAAGTACATTGAGCTGTGACTGTTGTTTTGAATATGTCATTCCTAGTTGCAGTTAAAGACAGCAGAATGAAATTCACGTCTGAATTTTCTCCATGATGATGATGCTATGTAGCAGAAAAGAACATGGCTCTCCAGGGCTTGTCTGCTTCAGTTCAAGGGGCAGCAAGTTCCTCTGTAATGGTGCCTGATGTGCTCAGTGTTTGCAGGACAAAGACCAGACACAAGAGTGTGAAATCTCATTCTTTTTTTTTCTTTTTTTTTCTCCCTGCTTGTTTTGTGTAGTTATGAGCTAGGTTAGCAGCATCCATCAGTGTTTGTGTGTGGTTGTATTTCTGTTGGGGAGCTGATCTCCTTTGGAGCATCTGCAGCAGTATGGACACAGGCCCCTCACTGTTCAGCTGCTGGGGCTCAGAGCTGCCCCTACCTGGCTAAGGGAGCCCAAGCAAGCCAGTGTTGTTAAAACAATCCAGATGCTGGGCTGAGTGATGACACTCTTCTGTCTGCAGGAGCAGTTTTTTTACTCCCCCTGAAAAATCAGCTTTTTGTAATGGAAATGTTGACATCTTATCTGCAATGACAATAATGGAGGAACCATGAAATATGCCCATGGAGCCCGTTTATTGCTTTTACAGTGAAAACAGAGGCACATTCACAACTGTAATCTGCTCAGGACAGAAATTTGTTCCTTGTTATCTGTGGGTCCAAATTTAATGTGTTTTTAATTGCCTATTCAATGCACCTAGCAATTAAGGCAAAATGATATCTCTTCTTTTGAAAAATGTATGAGCTTTACAATTAGAAGTAATTGTCCTCCTTAATTGAAAGTGCAGCTTTATTTTCTGTTGATTGTATTTTTTTTTATTTTATTAAAGGATTCTAAATGCTTTTGAAATCTCATTAAAGGGCAAATGCAATCATGTACTTCCATGGCAGTCTCAAAGGACAAATAGAGGGTCAGCTCAGCACTTGGGCTCTTTAAGCTCCCTGAGTATTCAGCATAAAGTTAGTGATGTTTAAATATGTTAAGCTGTGCTGGAGTGTAACTTTCACACTGGACATCTTTTTTGCACAGCAGTCAGTAAATTCTTTCCTCCTGGGACAATGGCCATTGCTGTTCCAAGGAAAATAGTCTTCAGATTTTGCTTGCTGCTGTTTGATGAAGGAAGATCAAATATAACTGTACTGTAAGCAGATTAAGACATGGGAAAGACTAAGAATTTTGGAATGCCTGGATTATTAGACACAGGGTCAGCAAATCCCCAGCTGGATCAGAGAATCAGCCTAAACAGAGCAGGCTACACAAGAACTGGTACTTCCTATCACACTTGCAGGAGATTTCTGTGAGAGCTCCTCTCTTGTGTCACATGCTGGAATGATCTAACTGGAAAAAAGTGGAGTTCAGATGAAAATGTTGAAGGAGATGCATTTTGGGGATGGAAACGCCGGGGCAGTCATTGTATGTCCTGTCTCACTCTGGTACTTGGAATATCAGCTGCATCATGATATTGCCAAGTGTACCCCAGCTCCAGTGGAGGAACTGGGATGTCTTCAACAGCCAGACTACTCTGCCTGTCATCGGATGCCAGAATTAAACCTCATTTCATGAAATCCAGCCTCACTGTTGTCCAAAGATCCTGCACAAGACCCTCGGAATCCCTCTTTACCCTCAGCAGAGAGCTGGAGCATCCAGAGCTGTGCTGACTGACACATAAAGCCATCTTTCAGCTTGTCCATGTTTTGCAAATGGACATGGCCAGGCTTTTCTTCTGAAAGCTCTCTGCCTTAGTCTTCATGTCACCTTTAAATTACTAGATGCTGTGTTTCCCAGAGCAGCTCTGAAGAAAGACACAAGGCAACTGCTTCATTTAACACTGCTTGACAAAGTGATCTCTCATGACCTCCCAGCAGCAACCTTCTCACTCATTTTAAGTACAGTGTAATTGCTGGATGTCTGACTCACCTCACTGTCTTTCAAGTGCACTTCTATGCCTGTGTTTTTAGGCATGACTTTAAAATACACTGCAAAATGATAGCTGCTCATATTTCTATATTGCTCTGGTGTTCTGGCTGGGATGGCTGTCCATCAGATCTTCTGAGAGGAGAAAATCATGGGGGCTAATTCTCATCAATCTGTGAGCAGTGAGCAGTTGAAAACAGCATGAATGTGAGTACTGGTTTGAGTGTAGATTGGAGCAGACAGTTGTTTGGTTGCCTCTGCCCTGACCTGGCAACAGCTCAGCCATTAGATTTTTGAGTTTTTTCAGTCAGGGTCCAGTTCAGCTGTGGAGTGGTTCTCTGCCTGTCTGACAAGGGATGGTGTATTCCTAGCAAAATACTGGAGAATCCAGACCCACTGCTAATGGGAAAGATGCAGCTATGGTTGTACTCCCCATTAAAGCACAAGAGTACTGTTTGTGCTGTATTTAGGCTCAGAGGCTCTCACTGAAATCATGGTCCTACTGAAGCTGACAGGGAGTGAGCAGCATCCTCAGAAGGTAATTCATCATGTGTTAACAGCAATGTCTGAGCAACAGGCATCTATTGCTCTCAAGGGATGCCTCTTTGCTGTAATTATAGTGGAAAGCTAGACAACTAACCAAACTAAATAGTTAGTATTAGCTGAAATTAATTCCTATCATGCTCTCTGTATAATCACAGGGTGATTCATGGGTTGGAAAATACCCTGTGTTGAAAACTCCACTTATTCTACAAAGGAAATTTTTCTGACATATAGCTCATGATGGGCTGAACTGCTCTGTGGAGATGCCCCTGTCCCCACCAGCTATTCAGAGAATTCAAAGAGTGGATTTTCAGATAACCAGAGCAGGGAGAGCAACCTCAGACTGGCTTGATGAGCCAGTTTTGGCCACTTACTCCTTAGTTACAGTCTTTATGTATAGTTTATTTCTCAAGTTTCAGTGTATATATTTGTATTAATGGAACACTATATTAGAATGCATTTTAAAAACACAGGAATAATATTCCAGAGTGTTCCAGCTCATGCTACCATTTTGCACTAAAAATAAGTGTCTTTCATATCCACAGCTACTGTGGGGGAAACTATGAGTTTAATTTGGAGAACAGGGACAGATTCTTGGCTGGTTTACTATGGTGTCTGATCCTCTGTCTTCAAGTACCAGCTTTTATTTCTTAATATGGAGATTAAAATGCTTTTTAACCCTGAGCAGGTGTAGTCCAATGTGCAGGGAATTCAGGAGAAGTCTTTTCTTCTCATTGCTGCTGGTCTGCTGATGCTAGTTGGGTGCTACAGTTTTCCATCTTCATCTCCTCTAGGTAAAATCAATCAAAGGCTTTTCCCCACAGGGTTCTGAGTGCCTTGTGGGAGCCACAGAAAGTAGACTGGGTTTCAGTGGTGTCCCATAAGCTCTGAAACTAAGTCCCTTCCAGCAGGGAGCTTGTAAAGAGCAGGGATTCCCTCCTTCCATATGTACCTGCTGATCTCATTTTCCCCAGCCTTACCTCTGGGTATAAATGAGGCTTTATCCCTAAACCAAAGCACAGCTTTACAAAGAAGTGATTACACAAGGTGTTGTTTGCATTAAAAATTGTTAGAGTGTGATGAGAATTTGGGGTGAAACAATCTTATTGCCTGTTAAAGCTTGAATAAAAAAATAGTAGCTCAGATGAATTTATAGTAGCTCATTCCTGTGTTCTATAGTTCATACATATTTTTAATTCTCCTTCAAGAAACATACTATCTACAGTGCTGTACATTTTTTATCTTATTTGTTTCTCCTGTCATTCCTAAACTGTTAAGTGTGGAGAAGGCACCTTTGAGGCACAGACTTTAAATTACCATGTGTGTGTAATTCAGCCACGAGCAGTAGGCTCTGTTCCACTCGGTGGGGACACTGCAATGCACAAGAGCCAGCTGAGTGAGGCAGCCCAGGGTAAGGGTGTCAGTCTAGTACAGGGTAAGATCAGGGCTCTCCTGAAGAAGATATTCAAAGGAAATCAGATACATCATGTCTTTCTCTTCATCTACTAGGCAGGGAGCTAAGAGACTGATTCCCCTTCACAGTGTCTGTGCCACAGCTGCCTGAAGTTGGCTGCAGTAACACCCCCCACCTCCTGCATACTGGCAGGTCCCATGTGGTAAGTCAGACCTTACTGAGTTATGGCCAATGTCATCTCTGCTCTTCTTAGGGCTCTGTCTCAGGGTCATAAGCTGGACCCAGCAGCAGTTGTGTAGCTCCAGAAGCTGCAGTGCAGCTGCTGATGGGACAAGGAGAGCCAGATTTTTTTTGTGGACATTTATCCTCCAACTTGCAAATCAGAAGAATTCTAGAGGTTTCATTTAGTCTGTCTCAAACAATTTCTGCCTCTGGCCTTCTGCAGGGACTGGGCTCTGGGCCTAGGAAAGAGACTCCTCAGCTTATGTAGCCCATGCTTGGGGCACAAAAATCACAGTGTATTTGGTCCATGTTCACATTTGCTAGGAGAGCACAATGTGTTGTAGGATTGGGCGACTTTATCACTGCAGGAATATCTAGAGAGAGCTTTGAATCCT
The DNA here is from genome assembly GCA_024611195.1 of Ceyx melanurus. Lineage (NCBI taxonomy): Eukaryota > Metazoa > Chordata > Aves > Coraciiformes > Alcedinidae > Ceyx > Ceyx melanurus. Next base: position 130,036 of record JANHGL010006354.1, read on the forward strand.
GAAACATGACTGTGAACTCTGTTTGAGGGTAGACACCAGACATGACTGGGATGGGTGACTTGAGAATTTCTGTCTTCAGGTTGGCATCACACCAGTCTTTCTCTGCCTGGATTGAGACACAGCTCTTCAGAAATCATCAAAAAGCTTCCTTTTGCCTATTTGTGGTCTGAAGGAGTTGCAGAGATGTTAATTATTAATTATTTAACACTTTATATGCTATTCCTGTGCCTTCAGAACAACCCTGATCAGGATGGGGAGATGCCCACAAAACGCCTATTAAATGTGTACTAAAAGATGCAAAGACATCAATGAATCCACACCTGGTGCAGTCAGAACTGACAGGCTGAGGTCTCTAGAATGACATGATTTCTTCCCCTTCCCTTAAAGCTTTTTTTTTTCCCCAAAAGTTGCAGTGAGCATAATTTACTGTTCTAACAAGATATAAATTGTTTTCTGAGAAAAACACTGGGCTTTTGCCTAGATATTTCATGCAGCTGTGATTATAGAAAAAGAGGTTTTAGAAAACTGACCTCCCCTGATTGCATCCTTGTTATACAGACATTCATTTCCATTCTTTTTGCTACAGAGGCATTTTGTGGTTTTTATTTTATTTCAATTAATGCCTATTTTTTTAAAATCAAAACAAGTATGTCAAAGCTTTTCCTTAAAAAAAAAATAGTCAAAGAAGGTGCCTTTGTTAGGAGTAGCCAAGACCCCTCTGATTCTTCATCTAAGGGTCCCTCGGTCTTTTTTTCCATGTTTCCATGGTGAAACTCCACTTCATCAAAGAAATCCCTGGGCTAGTATTCTGAGAGTGAGAGGAAATGAGGAATGATATCCCAGAGATGTACTTAATATATGTAAACTATGAAATTCTCAGTGTCAGAAAATCTTACAGGTCTGAATCTTGACAGCCTGGTTCAAGAAAGTCTGTCTGTCAGGAAAAGCTCTGGGTAAGGCCAAGCTATTGATCATGCTCCAGTGTCTGTCATGTGAATTGAGCCCAAACTCCTCGTCCTCTTGTTGCCACAAATGGCAGTGTCTGAGTGTAAACATCAGACCCAAAAAGACCCCAAAGCCTATCAGAAATATACAAGGGTTTGGGATTTCTCCCAAATTTCTTCTGAGCCAGCAGCTGGGTTTGTAGCAGGATTCATAGGATGTATGTGAGGCTGCAATACCCAGCAAGACAGTGGGTGTTGCTGGAGATTGAAGCTGAAATGTGCTTTCAGATACGGCCAGGCAATGCTGTCTGAAGCCTTTGAGGGCTGCAGGTACCTGTCTGAGGGTAGAATTAGGCCTTTGCAGTGGTCTGCACTGAGCCACAACTGAAAGTGGTCCATGTGGCAAGACATGCAGACCTTCAGCGCACCAAGCACGTTTTCAGTTGGCCGTGGGAAAGACTGGAGCTTACAGCCCAGACTTGCTGCATCAATCACATCAAAGGTTCCTTCTCTCCTTCCCAGCAGCAGGTGCTGTCTGGCCCCTTCTCAGCCAGCAGGGCTCCAAACGCAGCAGTTGCTCCAGAGGACAAGCTGATGCCCCCTCCTCTCCCCCTCCTTTTCCCAGCTTTTATAGTTCAGCTGATGTCATATAGTCTGGAATATCCCTGTGGTCAGTTTGGGTCATCTGTCCCAGTCATGCCCACTCCCAAGATCTTGTCTGCAGGGGATGGTTTTCACCATCCTTGGTGCTCTGAGCCCTGCCCAGCAGCAGCCACAGACCAGGAATGTTCCCAGCACCTTCCCAGCTCCCAGTGCAGAGCACAGCACTGGGAGAGCTGCTGTGGGGAAGTGGACTCCAGCTCGGTCAGACCCAATACACTGTACTAGGTAGGCAGGCAAATAATTAACCATTATTTGACAATTTGAGACTAAATTCAACTTGGGTTTTGGGGTGTTCTCAGCTACTTCTGGGTCTATACATTGGAGAAATAACTATCTTTGAGCTCTTTAATGGGAAAAGACAAGTCTTTTGGTGGGAATGTTCCATAGTCTCAAGAGTATTCTTTGGGTTTCCCTACATAATCACCAGCAGGGAGGAAGGCTGTGTTGAGAAAGGCATGAAGAGAATCATGTTCTTCTTAATTATAGTACTTAAAGAATTTGTTCTTTTTTTTCAAGCTGCAAATTTGATTCATTACAAATATAAAGAAAATGCAATTAGAGGGTGTAAGCTTCTGGCATGGTATTTTGTACACTGCACAGTGGTACCATGGGGAAATGTTGCAAGGAAGGTCTGTTAGTGCTCTGCTTACTGGCTTTTCCTCCTTAGAAAGATTCTTTGATGATAAATGTGTTTAAAAAACTATTACAAGTGGTACATTGGGCTGTTTTCAATTGGAGAGGGGGAAAGAAAGCAGCATAAACAATTTTATATTTCAAATGCAACTCATGCTGAAACATTCTGCTGCAGCATAATTTCAACTGCAGACAGTTTGGAACAAATAATGTAGAACTGTTTTGTTTTAAAATATTGGTATAGATAAAAAATGTATTATTCAAGGGAGCTCTTTGGACTAGTTCTGAACCAGAAAGTAATGTATGCAGATGGTCTTCCACACATGTGTACGTGAGGAATTTGAAGAAGCAGTAGCACATGGGACCCAACTGTGATCTCATCAGATGCTCTACAGGGATACTGTCTAGCTTGGAAAGTGTATTTTTCCTTTGTCCTCTTCCAATTCCAAAGGCCCTGGTAAACATTTTCCATCTTTTTTCCTCTTATCTACCCACCAAATTTAATCTTCCCTTGTCTCTTTCTTCTTAGTCATTCTTGATGATAATATGCTCACTGGTCAGCTTGCTTGTACTTCAGTTTCTCCTGTTGAGCAGCACTGCTTGGAACTCTTCCACAGCCTGCCTTCAGTGGCAACTAGGAGGGTATCTTCTCTGTTCCCCACTCTGACCACCTCTGTGCCACATTAGAGTGTTCTTTGGGCTGCTTGGAAGGCATCTGGGACAAAGGATGCCCTGAGGTCTCTGCAATACACTCATGCTCTTGCTTGATCTGGAAGGTGCCAGTGTACAGGTGTCCCTTGTAACATGGTGGGCACTGTTGCTTACACAATAGCTCCTCTTGCAGCCTCTCCATGAAGCCCCTCATGAAGAAAGTAAGTAGCGCCCACTTGTAAGTAGCACGCACTTGTAGGAGAGCTTCAGCTTGTAGCACATGGGAAATGTGTATTAGTTTTTGAGGAGGGCTGCGCTGTTGGAGATGCTGCCAGCTCAGAAGGTGTCTGCCGGAGCCTGCAGTGCTGCCTCCTCCTCGAGAGAGGTGCTGTCTGAGGCTGTGCCATGCCTGGCTGCCAGTGGCAATGGCAGCAGGGGTTCAGGGCTGGCAGAGGCTGCAGCTTGATGCTGCTTCCTCCGTGTGGCTGCCCTGGAGCAGCAACAGCTGAGCCCCCTGAGCTAACACCCAACCCAGGCACATCTCCTCTCCCACTGGAGCACGTGTATAGGATGGAGACAGGAGCTGGGAGGCATCTTCTCCTTTACAAGTGTCAGGAGGCCAGCAAACTGTCAGGGCTCGTGTGTGCTGGTGGCTCCTGGTAGAGAAGACCTGGGAGCTGTGGGTGACCCCTGAGCCAGCAGGGCAGATTTAGGGGAGAGCTGCAGGAAAATGATCTCAAACCCTAGAGCCTTTCTCTGCCCTTGGGCAATCTATTGATCCAGTGATGAATAAATCAGCAGGAGGACAGCCTTCAGCAAGTGCCATCGTTGCCCCCAGGCATAAACTACAGCGACCTTCCAAGGGAAGCAGCAGATGTTGCCTTCTCTGGTGGCCTGAGTTTTCACTTTTTCATCTTCTGTCAATAAATGGCAGCCAAAGCTGCTCAGGGCTACATGAATCCACTTACCATCACAATCAGTTTTAAGGCCTAACATTCTTTAGGCAGAAAAGGTATGGAGCATACGCTAGGAATGTTTCACACCTATTGCCATGGGATGAGGGCTGGAGGGACTGAGGCATGAATATTTTCAAATGTAACAGCTGTCTTTTAGGCACAAGGGGCTGCAAACCTTACAGGCAAGAAGGCTCTGTCTCCAAAGTCAATATTGCCATATTTGTAGATGACTGAGAATCTTGTGACAGCCTTTCTTTTGGTGTGTGAGAAAAAGGTGATGTAGACAAAAGTACTGGGAAAAAAACCCCAAACCAGTAGGCAACATGAGAGAAAGCAGAGAGTATATTTGATTTCTGCCCTTGAGAGAACTGGGAGGGGAGGGACATTTCAAAGCAAAGACTGAAAAAAGGTATTAAATTATTTCATCTCCTGGATGTGTTTTGCTGTACATTTTTCTTCCAGCCTTTCAGCCGAAGAAGCTGTATGTCAGGCAACATTTTGTATCAGAACAGCTCTAAGTAAATAACCAGATAAGACTGAGGGATGTCTTTAATAACAGCAATGTACAAAAGTCCCTTTATTAGGCATGGTGCTAGCTGTAAGAATGACTGCTCTTCCTCAGCACCTCAGATGGGTGTGATCTGCAGCATCCCTTTGATGTGTGGTTATAATCTGTCTTTGAGCAGTAGCTGTGCAGCTCACATGATAATTTTAGCATGTAGCCCATGCAGTTAGATTGTGTAAATGCATTCTGCTGCAGAAGATGGAGTAGCAGTTGTCTTTGAAATTGAGCTAAAATATATTAAAAAAAGAGGCTTGTTTGTTTGTTTTGTGGGTTTTTTTGTGGTTTTTGTTTTGTTTGTGGGGAGGTGGTGATGCTAGTGACTGTAATTTTGGAAGTTCTCAACATAGCAAGATCAAACACCTGGATCCTCTTTAGCTAAAACTTTTATCACCACGAGATGAAAAATGTTGATCCATTCTTCTCAATATCAGCGTTTAGATTTTAAAAATCCACCAGATATTTCTGGTGCCCCAGTTTCTAGTTTCCTAGGTTTTTTCCATGATAAAGACCTATTTTTGCAAAGAGACACTTCATAAATCAAGCCTCTTCAATAAGATTTAAATTGGACACACAAAATGTGAATAATTCAAGTCCCCATAATTCTGATGTAAATATCCACCAGTGATCCATATTGGAACAAGTTAATATCAGTGAAACAGTTTAATATCTACTCATTAATGTTTTATGTACATTGGAAAGGAAGGTATAAACTATTCATCCTGTCCATGTTGGAGAGAAAATGATGACATTAAACCCAGAGGCTTCCCCTAAAGATGAAGAGCAGCTTCTAGTAGAGAAGATGATTGGCATGTGACCAGTTTATTGGTAGGCTGGGCAAAATCTGTCAGTTGAGGTTGTGAAAAGCTTTAGACACTTGCCAGGAATGGTCTATTAGACCTGGTCTAGCTTTGCAGAAGACTGACTAGGTGACATCATCAGGTCTTTTCCAGCCTCAGTTTCTGTCATTCTGTCGGTGTCTAGTCGTGCTATACAATGCACATACTCTGAACATCATGTGTGTGACTGAACAGATGTCACTGACTCTGTTCCCACACAGATACCCACACAATATACAAGGCTCACACACCAATTTATATTAATAGTTGACAGATGTCGCCTGCTGGATGAGTAGTTTCATATTTGGATTTCTAATTTTTGACACTGTGCAATGAAAGGCTAATCAGGCTGATAATAATGAATCTGCCAGGTTGACGAGCAGCAGATGCAGAGGTTTTGCTGAGGAACCCGTTCTTCCTTTTCAGCTCCAGGAGAAGTCTGCAACGAGGCCACAAGGTGGCAGATGAGCTGCAAAGATTATAGATGAATAGCTGTAAAATAAAGAAATAGATTGTAAATTACAAGTTTAAAAAAAAAAAAGTATTAAGGATAGAAGCTTTACGGTGCTTTTGTGTGCTTTCCTACAAATCAGCAGTGCTTCCAGTCACATAACAAAAGTACATTAAATACCCCCATCTCCATTGCAACAGGTTTAGGTTCTAATTGCAATTAGTGGTAACTAAACCCTGCCCAGATTTTGGGTGGGCTCCTTATATTGGGCACTATTGCAGAAAATTGACTGTGTTTGGCTTTTTATCAGTTCAGATTGATTTGGTTCAAGTATTAATTAATTTTTATCTGATGCTTTGGAACTGTAGTGAAGAAAACCAGGTTTTCTTGAGACTGTAACATAGGATATACACTGTGTGGTTGTGCTGGAGCATGGGTTTAAATGCCTTTATAGATCTGATGCTTGTAGCAGAATAAGGAAGAGTAATTAGAAAATTGGCAGCACCTCTTTTCTGCAGTTCAGAACAATGACCAGAAACAGTGAGCCCCTGATCCCACTTTTGCTTTGAGCAGTTTCTGTGTCTGGTAAATTCATTCTCTTTCTGATGGCTCAACAGTATAATTTTCCAGACCTACAGAAGGGCTTTTCTGCACGACTTACAATGAAACTCAGAGGATTCCTTCTGAAGTGCTGTCATTTTCCTTTTGGGATGGGCTACCTTAAAGGCACTGTCTGAGCCACTCCCCACCTCAGCTAACAGCAGGCAGGAGGGAAGCATCCTGAGCAAGCTCCAGTTCATTTCATCACTTCTTAGCCTATACAAGCTGAGCCCCATCCTGCACCTTGAACACATTGAAGGAAAATTCATAAGCTTCCAGGATATTTCTTGCTGTTTTAAACTTGCTGCTTCAATTTCCAAGTGCTGTGAAGCCCCCTGTCCCTCCCAGAGGGCATGTCTGGTTTGTCCCCTCTGTCCCCAGCCATCATGGGGTGAGAGCAGGAGGCTCCTGTGAGCCATGGGCTGGCCTCTCACGAGGATGCTCAGATGCTGAAGTTCAGAAGAGGCTGTTTTCACCCCCCTACGGGGATCCACAACCCTGAAGCTGCCACGGGTGAGCAGCCAGCACTGCTCTGGGCTTCTGCCTGAGCACTGGGCTGTGGGCAGGTCAGACCCAGCCAGCCCAAGAGACACAGCACACTGAGGTACCTGAAAGCCTGTGGAGCAGGCAACACTGCGGATATCCTGGCCCCTTGAGACCACCAGGTAGACCTTCCTTCTTTCTTTGCAAAACCTGTTTTACTTGATAGGTTTGAAGGAGAGTAAGTTGCCTTTTTCTCCAAGGCTGATCCTGTTCTTGTGAGAGCCATTTGAAGCACAGAGTGCTTTCAGACAGTGACAGTCCCTCACTAGCAGTAATAAACCTAATCAGAACAGAGACATGCTGCTCGTTAATGGAAACATTAATAATGGTTCTATTGCTTTTGGAATTTTAAATAGTTTTACTGAATAATTAAAGAGCAATTTATTATTTCTGTTTTGAAAACAGTCCTCTTACTCTTCACCTTGGTTTTGTTATGCTGTTGCTGATTTCCCTGTGTTTGGTCTTATGTCTGCTATAAGAAAGATATACACTGAAGTACTCTTAGAATGTAATAGGTAAATGAAATTGCTGCTTCTGGTCTTACCAAAGGTTTTTTAATTACAAGTGAATCTTTTGTCATAAATAATTCAGTCAATATTAATTAAAAATTCCCGTTTAGTAATCACTGGGTTCCATATCTTCTGTTTGTTATTCCTTTTATTACAGTAGTCTCTCATAAGTTACTGTCATTACAATAACTTTCCAAGTATATTCCAGAGGGATCTAGTCAGAGTGGATGGAGTAAGTCGCTGAGAAAAGGTTCCTGTCAATGTTTTTTAAAAGGTTTCTTTGTTTCTTTTCTTATTGTCCTAAGATCAAGAATACAAAAACTTCAGAGTGTAAAAATGTTCACAGTGCTTCTTGCTCTATGGTTGGTTATCATGATTAATCATAATAAACCAAGAAATTAATCATAATTCAGCAAAATCAACAGTGCTTTTAAACTTTCACTGTTTCAGAGGATAAGTATGAATTAGTAACTTAGACCTATCAATGAATCCAGCTTGTTATAGTCAAGGAAGGAAGGAAGATGTTCTGAGATACAGGTTTCTGGTGTATCTAAGCTGAACAACAGGAATGGTGATGTAAACAGCCTTGTGGTGATGTAAACATCCATAACTTTGGCTGGTTGTGGGGGAGTCAAGGACATTCAGTGCTGCTCAGGTGTGGGCACAGGTTCTGGAAGCATTAATAGAAGAGTGTAATGACTTCTTGCTGGAACTGGCACAGCAGAGACTGGAAGTGCTGATTTTCTCTAAGCTGCAGTACTTACACTAATGAGAGATAATAATTTGATTCAGGTAGTTTTTGTTCACTCTTCTCCTTTGCATTTCATGATTTATCATGGTTAGTTATTTCTGTCAAACAGCAGTTCCAACAAAGCCTCATCACTGCAAAGAGTGTGGTTTTCATAGTTACCACAAACCTTCTAAAGATCAAGTACTCTTTTTTTTTAATCAACTCTTTTCATAGAATAGAATCTTAGAATCATCAAGGTTGGAAATGACCTTTAAGATCAAGTCCAGCTGTTATCCAGCACTACCAGCTCCACTCAACTATGTCATCACATCTACACAACTTCCACAGATCTCTGGGGACAGGGACTCTACTTCCCTGGACAGCCAGGGCTTGGCAACCCTTCAGGTGAAGAAACCTAAACTTCCCCTGGCACAACTTGAGGCCATTTCCTCTTGTCCTATTGTTTGTTACTTGGAGAACAGACTTTCCCCCACCTCACTACAACCTCCTTTCATGTAGTTGTAGAGAGATACTAGAGTCAAACCACAGGACTCAGGGTGTTATTCTTATCCTAAAATAATTTACATGAATCACATCCTTGAAGTATCTAATTCTTCCTGCTGACCACAGAGAGACACTATGGTATTAGTTGAGCAGCTGATGTCTTCTCTGTGGATGCTTAAAGTGAAATCCCACCCACATGGACGTTGTGAAACAAGACAGGATGACTTTCTATAATATGGCATCAGAAGAACTTAAGTGGTGTAAAGATAGATTCATTGTATGAGTCAGTGATGCTATTGTTAAGGTTTCTGGAATAGCTAAATCAACATCATGATTACAGTATCAGACTCTTTACATATTTATAGTTCCAATACTGTCATTAGCTATAATATTATGCCATGGTTACAATAGTAATGTTATGATTGTGTTATTACACTGGAATCTATTTCCTAGGTCAGAAAAAGAAGTTATCTCTGGAAGACTGAAGTCATTACTGACTTATAAATCTACGTACTTTCTTTGTGGATCAGGTTTAAACACAGTATTTATAATTTTAAATGTTTTTGCTCAGAGCCCTATCTAGGGGATCTCAGGTATTTCAAACAACTGTTTAAAGTGCTAATGTGATACCCCACTTGAGAATGGAAATAGAGAAACTCTGAGTGGGTAATAGCTGTGCCTGAACATGATATCCATTTTATAACCTCCTCTATGTTAGTTGTGCACCACAGTAAATGTGTGTGGTACTTTGAAGGGAGGTTTATTCTGCTGTTGTAAGCCTGCAGTGCACATGAAGACCTGCCTCACTGATGGGCAGAAAAGGCCTGAAGGTGGGGAAGATAATCAGGGTTCTGGGCACTTTTGGTGGAAGACTTACTGAAGATTAGGTATTGTTAGATCTAGGTAGCATCTGCATTCCTACAACTGCCTACCTGTAAATGAGAGCAGGAATGCAGGAATCTATTGCATATTATACTCTTAAACCTTGAAGAAGGCAAGGTGAAGCAGATGATGAATTTGGAATATGTTCCCTCTAATCCTGACAACCTGCACATGTCAGAATCCATCATTAGAGAGCATTTCTTGTCTCAAATTCTCATTTATCTTCCCTGTAAGCAATCTGCAAGAGAACATTCATGGTATATAGTAGCAGATGAAAGACTGCCAAGTTGATTAGTCCAACTTAGCCTTCTCCATACTGTTTTGATCAGAGTCCTGAAATTAATGTGTTATCTTTGCCATTATTGTTTCTGTTTCTTCCACTGAGAAAGTAAGAGAGGGAAGTTTCACAGATGTGAAGTATGTATACCCTCCATTTGCTGGCTTCTGTCTGTAGAGTCCCTTATTGCAGTCAATAATTTTCATCAAGATATGAGCTGGAAAAGCTCTATATAATTACTCCGAGTCATTGTACAGCACTGATAAGATGTTATAACAGCTGAATCAGCAGCATATTGTTTTTTTCTTGTCACATCCTAACTACTCTCCAGACTAAAGATATGTGTCAGTTGAAAACGTGTCCATTTGGTGGAGATATTCTTATATAAATCTTTATCTGCTTTTTTTCTGTTATCATTGCAGCCAACCCTTTGGTCAAAACCTCTTCAGACTAGTTTTTATAATACAGGAAATATAGTCCAGCAATTATAGTCCATTTCATTGTAGCTCTTCAAATGCAGTGATACCCCTTGCAAATGACTTCTGCAGCAGGGCTCTTCTTCTGACACTGTTGCTGGATGGTGGTGCTGGGAGAAAGATTTAGACCCTTTAACTGCAACTATTCAAGGGAATTAAACTCTCCTGTGTCTGGCACGATATCCGAGTGGCACCAAACAGCCCAGCTCTATATTGCTGGGTTCTCTTACCCTCCAAAGTAATCTCCTGGGAATGGACAACTGCATCCAGGAATCTTGTGGTTCTGGCAGACATTGGCCAAATCTGCCCTTGGAAGCACTCTGACAGTGAACCAGGATGAACAACATTTCAAAGTCTGGGAATGTTGCCTGGTGTTTTTCAGTGTAGTATGAGATACAGATTTTGCAATAACAAGAGATATGTGTATTTTGATAGCACAAATGGCAGTACTCAAAAACCTGTATCTATCAGCAAAGCTTGAAGAGTTATGTACCAGCTGCAAATAAGCCCCCAGGTTTTATAGTCTCTGGGGCTGAGCTTTAGAGGAAGAATACAAGATTCAAGAATTCAGGAACAAAACAGTTGTATTAGATATTACCCTTTTTGGACAAATACCTCTAGAAGACCCAGTTGGCATCATTCCTCAGCTGCCTCCATACACAGATACAGCTGCTTCCCTCAGAAATTCCCTCAGAAAATACTGGTGGGAATTGCATCCATGACCTTCAGTACCAAGACCTAAAAACTGGTGGAAATTGAATCCACGACCTTCAATACCAAAAGAGTAAGATCTGAGCCAAAAAAAGTAAAGCCCTGTATCGGTAAGAAACCAGTGGGCTATTCCAGACACTCATTATTAGATGGAGACATGATTATACACTAAGCCAGAGTATTATTGCACTTTCATTTCCTCCCCTGAAAGGTCTATTATCCTCTCTGTGAGCATGATCTAATGGCTGTTGAAGTCACTGTGAGCTTTTCATTGAGTTTAATCGGCTCTGAATCATGATCTAAATGTCTGAACCTGTTCATACCATCTAGAATTAAATAAGATATAAGAAATATGAAGAGATGATCCTTGAATATCTATTTCTACTTCTATAGATACATTTATTTTCCATGTAAACACCATTTTGAACATAACAGAATAGCTACTACTGAAGGCGATAACACATTGTGTGAGGGAATCCAGCCTAAATTTAATCAATGGGTTGTAAAGGGCAATTTGGTTAAAACTGATAGAAAGATAAAGGAGATTTGTGGGTGAAAGGAAAAGAGGAAATGAGAATTCTCAAGAGTAACCTTCCCAAGGAGGAGAAACTGAGATGCAGTTTCATGGTGGGTGGTTTTCCCTCTGTTGCTCTGAATAACTTGGCTATTCTAGGTCTGATAAATGCATTCTCTTACAGCAGTTCCTTATAATCAGTACATGTATTTTTTTAGGTTTGCTTTTTACTTTTACTTTCTCTGTTGCTGCAATGAATATATATTTTCTGCCTCTATACCTGTGAGGTCCCAGGTCTTTCCTGTTCTAGCCTTTAAATATCTAACTGAATAGCTCCTACCTATGAACCTACCTGGACAGCTCCATCAGTGGGCTGGTTCACATTCAGTGTTTTACCAGGCACTGAGTTTCACCATGAATGCCTTAAATCCACACAACATCAGGATTGACAGCTGTCACTCAAGGCTGGTTCTTTGAAGGTAGGATGGGTCTAATCCAAAACCCATTGGCCTGCTTATGTACCCCTTAGCTTCTATGAATCAATAGCTCAGGAATTTTCTTTGCTGTAGGTTCCATGACTCCTGTTACATTTAGCAGCCAGTCTCAGTCCTCTTCTCTGGTGTTCTAGTCAAATTTTCCAGCACAGTAGCAGATTTTCTGATGTATTACTTTCTTGACAACTCAAACTTAATTGCCTATATTATTGGGGAAATTCATTGATGAGCAACTAAGGTAGACTCTAAAAAGAACTCAGAGCTCCCCACTTTCACTGGTGTAACTGCACACTTACACATTTGTATTGTGACAGCCAGAGGTTTCATTTCCAGCAGTGGGGATTTTCCCTTCTGGAAAGCAGGCATGGATACTGCCCTGCAAAAGGGGGTTGATTGACATGAAGAGTCCATCCTGGAACTGCACTTATGCAGCTACAGAAGTGGATGGAACTGTTTAAATCTTTAGCATAAAGTACAGACTATACAACAATAAACATTCTCAGTAGACTAGCAACTCCAGCCACAATTCTTTACTGTAGTGGAGATGAACATAGGTGTGATGTGTGTTTATAAAAGGTGACAGTGTGCCAACTGAGGGCACTTTATGTGGCATATGGATGTGTGTTGCCTACTTCTGGGATCAAATTCCCTTTTGCATCAAACTCATAGAAATACTGACACAATTAAATCCTCTGCAGTTTGTCACTGTCACTAGAGAAATCACCTGGCCAGTATTATGCTCTCTGTAAATAAAGGGAAACTATCATAAATCAGCCACTCACTTTTTAAACTAAAAAATGACTCTTAGTACTAACACAGTGCTGACAACTTTGAGCTCTCTGAAGGGCTCACAGAGACTTAATTCAGAATCCTCTATAGAAAGTAGAAATAACTTTATGATGTTTGGGACCAGGCTTTCTGAATTTCCCTGTCCTCCCCTGCATCTTCCACTCCTCTGGCAGCACCATCACTTACTGCACACCCTGCAGGAATGAGAATGCTTTTCATCCTGTAGTATTAGCCTGTAGATCATATTCTGGTCAACTGAACCTGGATGCTCAACACGAGGCCAGTTAGTGTGTTGTGTAGCAAGGGTGCAGGTGCAGAATGTGACACTGTGCTTTGTGTCTCTGCTTCTTTCTCCTGATTCTCTCCCTTTTCCCCCACAGAGGGGCAGGGGATGGGGTTTGGGTCAGTCTGTCCCATGTTGTTGCTGCTGCTCCTTCCTCCTCAGGGGGAAAACTTCTCACAGCCCTCCCCTGCTGCAACGTGGTGTCCCTCCCACAGGAGACAGTCCTCCATGAACTTCTCCAGCTACCAGGGGGCTGAGTCCTCCCAGTGTTGGACTGCTCCAGCACAGGCTCCCTCAGGGTCATGGCCTTCTTCAGGAGCAGTGAGTGTGGGGTCCTCCAAGGCCAGGGAGGGCTGCTCCATAGTTGCTCTCTATGGAGTGCAGGTGCTCAGCCCATCATCCCACCACAGGCTGCTCCAGCTCTCCAGCAATGCCTCCCCACATCCTTCCTCGCTGACCTGGGTGCCCCACATGGTTGTGTTGTTCTTTCCACTCTTCTCCAAAGCAAAATAACTCACCCAACAGGTTTTCTTTTCTTAAATATGTTATTGCAGAGGCACTGACTGGTTTGGCCTTGGCCAGAGGTGGAGCTGCTTTGGGGCTGGGGGAGCTGCTTGAGTCTTCTACAGCAGCCATGCCAGTAGCCCTCTCCCCCACTGACAAAACCCCACCAGACAGAAACCCAGCCCGAGAAAGTAGTGAGAAGAGGCTGAAAGATGCATTGTCTGTCTACCTGCTATATTTGCATGGCACAAACCGTGCTCTTTTGGCACCCTGATCTATAGGATGCATCTCTTCTTCTCTGCAGGGTGTTCTGCTTGCCCCATATGCAGCTGGAATAGCTTGGATTGTGACATGGTCTGTGGATGAATGTTGCTCTTTTGAAAATAGTGCTAAGTTTCTGCTGTGGAGAATCAACCTATTAATTAAACTTTCTCCTGTAACAATGTAGCATCCCTAGGGAGCTGCTTTAGACAGGAAAGGAGCATAAAAAGGAAGGAAATATAATTTAAGGCAACAGTCAATTATTTCTGACATTATCATTTTAGTGCACTTAGCAGAGGTGGGCAGGCTGTCTGAGAACATTTCTGCTGGACCTCATGACCTCAGTCTGCCTCAATTCCAGTGGAGACAAGTAGGCACAGCTGAGGCAGGACTGGTCTCCTGAAAGCAGACTTTTGAGTAAGATGAAGCTCCTAGAAGTGCCTGTTTCCTTCCATTGATCATACAGGTCAGATTTAAGTGCTCACATTACAGATAAAGGTGGAAGGTGTGAAGCCTTCTGTAAAGACACTCCACTCAGTGCAGAAAGGCATTTCTACCTCTGCATCACCAAGTATAAAAGAAGCCAAACTATTACATGATTAAACCTTTTGGGATGTCTTTGGGTGCAGGTGCAAGTCTTGGAACAGCAGTAAAGGTTCTCAGTAATAGCAGAAGAGAAATAACAGTAATTTCTGTATCTGACTCTCTTTGGGCTGATACCTGATTTCTGGTGAGATGTGGATGCTCAGCATCTCACAGTATGGAAGCTCAACCTCTCCTCTGAGATCTGTCATTGCATCTATGAAATAAAACTGGTATTAAAAGAAAGTTAAAATGAAGAAGGGTAGTTTGGTAACCTTTTAAGTGTTCTGGGTGAAATTAGTTTTTATCAGTTTAGAGAATTATGCTTCCACATGAACTTTTATTGGCTACAATGTCTTTTATTACTCATATCAAACAGGGTCTGGTTTTCTGGATCTTATTTTGGTCTTGCAGAGATACTTAATTTTATTAGATTGTTTGATCTTCTCTAAGTGCAGCTCTTAATCACTCCCTTTTATGCATCCTTCTTTCTTCCTCTGTCTCTTCTGGAAAGTTATTTGTCATTAAGACCAAAATCATCCTGCCCATTGCTATCACAGGAAAACTTTACATGCTGAAGAGAAATGCAGATGTTTTCCACGGGACTCACATTTGGCAGTTAGCTGAAGGAAGATCTTAGTGGTTTTGAGCATCCTTGTTACACTTGCCTCTCTGCATTGTGTTCAACTGGTCATTAGCCCCACACAGAATTTGCACAGGATCACTGAGGGGTTTAGAACTTGCTGCTTTAAATACATACATATTTACATACATATGTCAAATACCAGGCTGTCATGATTTTATACATTACACTTAAATATAGATGAGAGCTGTCAACAGGGACAGTTCTGAAATAACTTGCATTTTGTGTTTCTGTTCATACAGGAGTCTAGTCTCAGTGTTTCTGAATATCAAAGATTTTTCCAAATGGTTTTTCTGTCTTTGTTTATGCAAAAAGTAACCTGCTTAAAAAAAAAAGGCAGGTACTCTATAAATAGAATGTTAAGTTTGTTGTTTTCCAGGTTGCTAGCTGTCCACTGCCACACTGTATAGAAATCCATTTCTAATTTATGAAGAAAATCAAGCAACATGAATCAACAAGAAGCATGAAAAGAAAACTGATGTTGGAGTGATCTGTTGTTTCAGGATCTAAAATTGGACATTACAAAAATCCAGATTGTTTTTTCCACCACCAAGGGAATAAAAAATTTATTAAATAGAGTTAAATAAAATAGGGTTAAATTATTATATCTCTATAATATACTATGTGCATATGCAATTTTTAAGAAAACATCAATCTTAAGCCATATACAAAAGGATAGAAAGGTCCAGTTGAGCGTCCACTCCCCTGAACAGCATTAAATTCAAAGGAGATAATGAGGTGATACAAAGGATGCTCTAAAACTGTTCATTTCCTATTTATTGAAGACCTCTAAGGACCCCCAAAGGGCATTGTTAGTGGATAGGCAGTCAGTCCACATCATCACCAGGTTGTAACTTTGCCTTTTGCATCAGTGAACCTCCCAAGTGACTGAAGCTTCGTAAAGGGTTCCTGAGATGCTGGAGTTTGGGGGATTTTATTGTTTCAGTTGTGGTTGGTTGGTTTGTTTGTTTGGTTCATATGATGTAATTTCAGCAGACAGGATATAAACAGCCAGCCTTTCCACCTTGCCTCTCAAATGAATCAATATTTTTCTGTTCCACTCCTGTTCTGGTGTGTGTGCAGCACTGCAGCTTTCTTTGGACACTTGTGTCACTGTAATGCACCATTGGTGGAGGACTGTGTTCAGCCAGGTGGCAGGGGGGGGTGCCCTTCAGAAAACCCAAAACTACAAATGGAACATTACAGACCACACTGACCACTTTGATGTGAACATAAGCAGGATAACAAAGGCAATGAAGAAATGATAGCTCCAGGAAATCACCCTCCCTATCCAGGTCTGTGCTGTGACTGTCCCCTAGCTGGAGGGGAGCAGGACCCCAGGTCAGTGCTCCTGCCTGGTGGGGGAAGGACTCTCTCTGCCCAGCTCAAGGCATAGTCATTAAAACGAAACACTGGGCTCACAAAACACCACCAATCCTCTTTATTTGGTCCATTCAGAGAGCCGTGCACTCTTGACAGACACTGGGTGTCTGGGGCAGCAGTTTCCCCCTGATTTTGGTTGTTTGCAGCATGATGGGGTGGAAGAAGTGAAGTTCAGCTGCAGAGAGCCAGCAGCTCCTGTCAGCACACTGGCAGGTGAATCAGCACAACACACTCTGCCTCTGCTTTTCAGGATGTCTGATCATCAGTCCATAGCCTCTCACAGCCCCCCTGTCATAGGCTTTGTGTCCTCTTGCAGCTGGGAAGTGGATCTAAAAAGAGGAGCAGCAGCTCAGTGGCATTGCTGCTTCTGGGGCGGGATTTTTCATTTCTTGCCCCTTCATTCTTGTTTAGAAGCTTAACAGACTGAGCAGCTCTTTGAGATTGAAAATCTCAGTTGTGCAAACTGCAGTTTAACAAACTGTGAAACTCCTGACAGTACAGAAACAATATTAACAGTAGATGATGATTAGAGCTATTGGAACCCAATTGTTAATTAGATTATTACAAATGAACAAATGGACCATTAAAAGGACATCAAAAATGGTGGCTTGCAGTGGGGACAGCAGGTTTTGGCAAAGACAAATTGTTCATTAAGGCCATATGATTGCTATAAGTAGAGGTTGTTAACACCAAATTTCACTCTGATGGGCTGCTCTTTGGTGCCTGGCTAATTTCCCTGCTCCTCTTATTGTGCTGTTTCAATGGGGTTTGTATTTGTTTTGTTTTCCTTGGGTTTGTCACTGTCAGCTGTGAGCACCCTTGCCCTGACAATCACAGTATCACAGAGTAGTTGAAAGGGACCTTGGAGATGGAGTTCAACCCCCTGACAGTCTCCTGGCAGGTTTTCTGTTTGCCTGGTTGTTCGTGCAGCCTTTTCTTAGCTGTCACTGACATCCACCAGGAGACATCAGCCCTTTTTAGCTTGGTGGGAACACTCCAGTGCATGAGACCCCTGCTGCTCTGCATTATCCTGTTTCTCCTTTCTGTTCCACTATGGCTACCTGCACAGCCACAATGCCAGATCTGCCAATACCTGTTGTTCTGCACCCAAACTGCTGCTTTTTTTTCATTTACCCTGCCCAAATCAGAAGCAGTTCCACCAGACTGACAAGAGTTTAGCACCAACATAAAATCAGGAGCCAAGGCCTCAGTGAAGAGATCCTCTCTATGCTGAGGTGGCACATAAGGACTCTAGGACTTGGTGTCCCAAGCCCCTAAAACTCCAAGCTCAAGGTATTGCAGATAGAGTTCCTCTCTGTGTGTATTTGACCAGTTTATACACATGTAACAATGGAAAAATAATTCCCATGGTTCTCAACAAGCATCTTTTGTGCTTAATTACTTTATTCATACTCCTAGCACACAAACTAGCTCCAGTTTTTAACAACACTGAGTATTGAGTTCATGTCATGTATCTTTAAATGCTCTATGTGAACATTTTCCCAGTCTACTCATCTTCCTTCATACAAATACCATGTGTCTTGTGCAGACCTTCATTAGCCCTCTGATGTATGACAGGCAGCCTGCTCATTAGTCCCATATTTAATTTGTAATCAGACACACTCTCAAGCTTTCCACCCTTTGAGTTGCACAGCTGCCTTTAGTGAACTTCACCTTTTTTTCAGTCCTTTCCTTTTGCCTCTGCTTTGACAGAGGAAGCCTCCAAAGCTTTCTAAGTGCATAGTGCTGGTAAAGAGGGAAGAGAGGAGGGATGCTGTATTCCAGATTTCTCCTAAATAGGTGAGGGACTTCTGGAGCTCACAGCAATGTCCTGTTAGCTTCATTCCCCTTTCTTTAGTAGTTTCTGTTGTATTTTTATATCCCATGGGATCTGCCTTATGCAGTCATGTGCAGACCTGGTGGAGGAAGGTTTGTGAATTGACCAGATGCTTATGGGCTTGTACAATCCATAGGAAGCAAAATAACCAGGTACTGCTGCTCTGGGAGAAGGGGTTGTGAGTTTGGTGTGTAGCTTTGCTTGCAAAATCAGACTGAATAAATGAATACAGATGTTGTGTCAATCAGCTGCTGCAGCTGTCCAACTTTGAGGGGTTTGGGAATCACTGGTGTCCCCCAGAGACAAACCTACAGCAGACACGTGGTGTGATAACAGCATCCATCTCCACACAGACCTTGATTCTGCAGCTGATACTGAGAGCAGAAGCCTTTACCCAGGAGGGAATCCTCTGACATGAAGATTTCCCAGGCTGGGCAGGGCCATCTGCAGACAAGTATCAGTACAGCCTGGTGGTCTGTGCTCCACAGGGACAGGTAATAGCTATCAGACTTTCAGCAAAGACTAAATGATGCTTCTCTCCTGTTGGTAGGATTAATACACTGTAAGTATTCTGAACACTCTCAGGCTGACTTGAATTTGGGGTAATGGAAATGATTTTTCCTCCTTCCTGCACAGTAGTGTTTAGCTGTTGAAGAAACAGCTTTTCACAGGAGAGATCCCACTTTGCAATGCTGTAATCTTTGTAGTCTTGGAAATCTGTTTATAATTGCTTCCAGTTATTTCTTATAGCAGGCCTTTCTAACCCTAAGAAGTTATTGATGTAATTGTGTTTTCTTCTTGTTAGGCAAATGATATCCTGTAAAATGTCTTGAGCAAAATTAATTGCTCCATCTTTTATTGATCTGCTTGGTTCTTACCATTGATTTACCTTTTATTGCTGATTGACGGATGATATTCACAATGCAGACTGATGGATAAATCATTGTCCTGTGAAAGGATCACTGACATTTACCACTAGTTTGGGTTTATTTTTTTTTTCTTTACAGTAGGTGTTTAACTGGTACAGAAAGGAGATCTCTCACAATGAATAAAAAGCAAAAGTAAGTTTTGCAATGGAGAGACATAATTTCTGAGAATTTAATCTGCTTTCTCTGGTCATGGGTAGACTATTCCCTATGGAAAATACCTTTATACCTAAAATGCCTTTAACTAATCATTAAGTTCACTAAACCAGTTATGGAGAATGAATGGTGGACAATGAATTCAGAATGATCTAGGATGTGAAGCTTTTCAGTTCTCTGTGGAATTACCTTGTGTTAATGCCACTTGTTGAGGATATCCAAACTCACAGCTCTTTGCAAATTGCATTCTTGTATAAAGTCACAACTGGAAGGTGAAACCCTTTGACTGTTCTGTTGCATTTAGTCAACCTTTTCCAAGCCATCAGTGTGAAGTAAACGGGGTGAGTTCTGAGCCTCTCACCCAGGGTGTGGAAATGAAGCTCAGGGATAGAAAGAGTTTGAAGACCATTGACTTGTGAGCATTTAGCTCTCTGCTCCTGAGTAGCAGGTTTGGGTAAGATGGGGGTAATTCCTATCGCCTCTAAATGAGAAGAAGAGGTGTTTGTGCTCAGTACTTTAACTGTTGCTTGTTTTCCTACCCATGGAGCAGTGCAGGGAGCTAGAATTTTTTAGTTACTATTTACATGTGATTATGAGGGAGTCTTGGGAAATCAAGAGGGGATTATGCTGTCCACAAAACATAGCCTGAAATCAGGACCCCAAACCAGCCTACTCATGCTGAAGTGAATGGTAATTTCTGCCTCCTTTTTCACATGAGCAGGACATGAGAAAGCTGCTTTCCCAGGAGTTACTGAAGTTAGGAAATGATGAAATAATCAGAATTGGATCCTTTAATTATTCTCTGCTGAAGGTTCTAACCTTCTAACCTACTACTTTTTGCCAGAAAATGCAGAGCAATATTAATTTGTCCTACACAAATCACATGTTCTTATTAAACAGATTCCTGCACCTGGACTGTCTCTTCTCAAGAGCTCTTCTGCATTTCTTATTCTCTAATTGCCAGCCACACTGACCTTCAAGCACTGTGTGCAAAATGCAGAAGAATGACCAAGAGCAAGGTTTTAATAACTTTCACTGGCATGTTAAAATATACCAAAAGGGTTATTTGATTGTGTGGAGCAGCTGGTGCTCATTCCAGTAGGATTTACCAAAAAACTTTTTTGCTTCTGGCTTTAGGATGAGTTATAATTGATCCCAAGAGGATAGCTCAACTAATCTCTGAACAAAACATAATTATGATAAGTATTTTGGAAAATTTAATTATTCTACCCTTGGGAACTTACAGCCTTTATAAGAGATCAGCTTCTTACCAGATTTATTTGGACTAGCGATTTGTAAGGGGACAAATAATGTTTAACTCCTGTCATAAAATAACCATAATTTTGGTCTCATTAAAAAAAAGAATTAATCAAGGGCCATATTCTTTACTCCAAATGACATTGGTGTGTGGGCCAAGACCCAGGTCCTCAAAGGCAAACAGTCGTCCAGATAGGAACTAGTCATCTAACACTTACTGGTTTTGATGTAATTATGAACTGGAACTACCTTGGTGGGTCTGAGACTAAATTCTAGTGGGGACCTGGGCTTTCAAGAGACCCTCAGAAGCACCATCTGGCTTATGTGGTGCTGTGTAAGTGCTGATGCCACCCAGCAGTGACTGAGATACTGAGGGTGGCTGTGACACAACTGACTGTGACAGGTGGATGTGGGAGACCAGTGGCTTGGCCAGCAGAGGCAGAAAGCAGGGATGCTGTCAAAAGGGTGATGGTTTCACACAAGGGGACAAAGAATGTGTCTTATATTTGTAAGAATTAGAAGAAATTGACCCAAATTCATGACTGAGCAGGTGTGTTCACAACACCCTCTGAATGGCACCTGTAGCTTGTGTGCAGACATCCTCCAGAGCAGTGACAAAAGTGGCAAAGATCAGAGCTGGACAGGTTACAGATGAGAGCAATAGCAAGGCTTGCTCAGTCAGCTAATATTTGGATTTTGGTTTCCAGAACTACTGCTGGAGGTGTGATCCCACCAAAAAAAATCTTCCAGTGGATGGTGACTGGAACAGTACACTCTTGGTTTCTTCTAAGAGGGAGCTCTCAGTCATAAATCTGTTTTCTGCTCCTGGGCTCCAGGAGAGACAGAAGATAAATATTTTCAGGGAAAAAAAAGAAGGATGTTTACAAGGTACAAGAAAAGCCTTTAAAATAGAAAAAAAACCACAACAAACACAACAACCAAACCACAAAACAAAACCACAAAGAAAACAAAGATATTTTCTACTGACTTCAAATGAGCATTCAGTCTTTTTGTCTGTGGTAAAATAGTCATAATAATTGAAATAATTTATCTTGGTTTTCCATGAAAATAATGTCTCCTTTAGTTAAACAGTGTAAATATATTTTTGTTGGGAGGAAAAATTATAACTCTAGACTATTTTCTCATTTCCTTGAGATAGACTTAATAGGGGACCCTGAAGCTGAGAAGTGTTCACACTTATCAAACTCCTTTCCACTGCATACCTCATGTAGTAATGCTTAAGAATGGAAAGAAGTTGGTGAGCATAAATTCACCCAGTCTACTGGTAAGTGTGGATTTCAGTGTTACATCACTAATTTACAAAATTAGCAAATTAGACCGAAAGACTAATTTACACAAAACTAAGGTTTGGGGAAAGCAGCAGCTGTCTGCAGCTGAAAAGCCCTGCAGTGTCTGGGAGCTGTGGTGCTAACTGGGGAGCAGGTGTCCCAGGGAGGTTTGCACTCCCTGTGCCACTGCTCAGAGCACTTTCAGGATGGTTAGCTAGCAAGATGTGTATGTAGAATTGTGTTTGTGTGATTTAGTTTTTTTTTTCTTTGGCATATCTATACTGGTAGGGCTATAACTTCAAGAGGCTCCCACGAGTACTGCTTGCTGTGTTGTGGACAATATTCACATCATTAGCACACTGCAGGGCTGGAGAATGTGGGTTGCCAAAGGGATATATGGGTTTGTGTTTCTCAGACCTCACAGTGAATTTATTTGCCTTGCAAGTAATGGATTAATGTGTTCATTTCTGCCAGGTATCAAGTCCAGATTCATACTGGTATCTGGAAATCCAGCTGGAGGCCCCTTCCTATTCATCATCACTAGTAATGGGAGTTTCTTTGGTCACTCTGCCCCTGTGGGGATCCCTTAGACTCCAGCTGGTCTGTAGGATTTCTGTAGTTGGGCTCAGCACACAATTTACAGGCAGTAGAGTTAGACATTTGAAAATGTAGTTACATACATGTCTGTGACTTCTGCTTTTGATGAGTTTCTTTGGCAAACTACCTATTTTTCCCTTACATTTTTTTTTCTTCTTCATCATTTATGAGGATCTCAAACAGTTTTCTTTCTCCATCTATTCTGGGGCTTTTTATTGATGCTAATGTGTGGTTGTTGTTTAAATGAATAATTGATTGGGGGTTAAATATTGATTAATTGTTAAGGAGTCTGGATTCAAAGCGGGTTGGCTGTACAAAGGGCTGGCGTGTGTGAGGAGGGAAATGCCAGGAAAGAAAAGATCACATTTATTGCTTGATTTTTGTCATAAATTGCTACTACAAAGCTTTTAAAAACAATGCTGTAAGATATTCAGCTACAGATCTGATGCAGCTGTAAAAAGCAAATATTATTTTCTCTGTTACATTGCTACAAAGAATTGTGTGACAGGTCTGTGTCCACCTGCAGAGAGGGTAAGAGAATCCAGCCACCACATCCAGATATTCTTGTCACGTCATCTGTTGCCTGATTGTACTGGAAGGCTAGTTGTTCTTTGAAATCCAGATCCATCTGCCAAACTATACATCCTCACCAGTAAAGCTCCAGTTCCCCCAGACTGTGAATCATTCCTAGTATCAATTTATAAAGGAAAGCTTGGAGGCTGAATTTATGTCTCAGTTCTGTGGTCCTAATGACAAGTCCCTACTTGGAATGAACAGTCTGTGTGCTACTGAAATTAGGCAAGTCACAGTGGTTTACAATTGAACTGGAATAAATTTGCTTAGCAGAAGCAATTAATGAAAGACAGAAATATCCTATAGGATGTTGCAGTCCAATGGATCATCAATTTTAGGGAGCAGAAGAATCTATCAATTGCAAATCTCCCATTATCTCCTGGATTACCATGTCTTGCAGAAGGAGATGGGAGCTGCATGGCAAGGGCCCTTACTACTGAAATCAGTGGAGTGGGTTTGGATTTACTGTGGCAAAAGCAGGATCAGAATTTGGTTTCTTTTTTTTATACTTTAATGTATATCCATCATGTGTTTGTTCTTTTCCTAAATGGATATTGACCAGGTTTAATAAGCAGATAAAAACAGTTCTATCACTAAGAAGGAAAAAAAAAATTAAAAAATGAGAGCAGCTCTTCTGCTTGCTGACCCATACAGAAAAGCATATTTTTCTTTCATAACAAAACCAAGGAAGTGATTTTCATTCTGAAGGAAACTGCAGAAATGACATGAAAAGTGCTTCTTCCAAGAATTTTCTCCAAGGCAGATGCAGCTCGCATGCCAATGCTGAGAGAGGGCTGGTGTTCTGGGCAGTCCCTGTGCTCCAGAGGAGGATGGGGTGTATTGGTCCTGAATTACAAATCAACAAGATCTGTTCTCCTTCTACATTCAGATCAGGGTGATCAGTCTGTCCATCAGTCTCAGCAGTTGATGCTAGTGCCCATCATTATGATGTGTTAGCACTTGCCATGCAAAATTCACTGGCAGCAGCTTCTGACTCACTTTATCATTCATTTCACTATCAGGCTGCAAAACCCATGTGGCTGAGAGACTTAGAATTAAAGGAGCCCTTTGTGTGTGAAATAGCTAGTAAATCTCTGATGCAGTTATCTGTTTTGATGCAAGCCTGGACATACTGTTCCTGGTCACATCATAGTCTGCTAGATCAAGGGATGTGGGGTCACTGTCAGAAGCTCCAAGCATTTCTGTGCCTGTATGTGGAAAGTCAAAACAAGGAGAGGATTCTGGCTTTGGCTCTTTGTTACATATTTTTGTTGGAACTCATATGAGGCAAGCATGAATTTTAAGGGGAAAAAGAAAATTACAGAGACCAGTACTCTAGAGATTTCTGCTTCTCAGCATTCAGTAATACATTTCCCCAAGCCAACACATTGGCTTCTAAGAGGGGAGAACAAATAGGACCATAAGGATTCATTTTTCTCCCAGTCAACAGTGCTTGCTGCTTTGTGGACAGGTTTGTAACCTGCACAAGTGCAGCCTTTAGTTCTGACTGGGCTGCTCCATGGCTGGTATCCCTGCCTTCCCTGCTGCAGTGGGACCTCTTGTGCTGGCAAAGATCTGTGCTGATGGGTGAGAAACAACACGCAGGCTGGAGGATACAGCTCTGGCGAGGAAGACCGTGAGTTGTTTTTCAGTAGCCAAGCAAAAGACTTTGTGTTTGTGCTTTCAGATCATGACCCTGTGTCTTGTGATTTGAGAAATGAGTATCTTCAGAAACAATCTGGCCAGGCCTGGATATCAAACCTGCCCAAACAGTGAACTATTTCAGAGCTGTGCTGCACACCAGGAGCAAGTGGAGAGGTCATTTATCTGTATCTAGATGTTCAAGCAGAGCAGCCCTGTAGCTCTGCTGAAGCTCTTGGCACAAATGAACTCTACTACCCAACTAAGAAGCTGAAGTGAAGCTTGCCTGGTTTGAAAAGAAACAGAATTAGACTAGCAATAAGTGCTACCTAAAACTATCTTCTCCTGAGCCTTTTTGACAATTCAGATCCTTTCTTTGATGTTCTACCTGCAGAAATGCTTTTATCCAGGATTAGTCTGAATAGCAGCTTTGCTCCAGTGAATTGCAGAACCACCAAAACACAGGCTTGGACCTTTGCAGGATGCCCCAGGACTGTAGGAACATAGGAGTGACCGTAGCAGTTGAGATAAAAAGTCCAGTAATGCCAGCACTGCATCGCTCTCCTGCTCACCAAGCCCCTGGGCTCAGCTTCTGCAAAATGTGGAGGGGCTGTCTCTGGAAACCCCAGTCACCACTGTATCACAGCACTGCATTTGAGCAGCAGTGTCTGGGCTGACTGCCCAACCAAAGGCTGAATATGAGGGCACCTGAATGTGAGACACATCACACTGACTCAGGTTGCTGTTTGTTTTCCTTGTAGCTTGGACTGACTTGCCTAGGGCAGTTATGAAGCTTTCAGGCTGTTAGTGATTCAGGTCCCTCTGGGATCCTTTTATTTTCCACCCTCTACAGTTCCCAAGGAAGCTTTAAGTGAAAGGTTAAATCTTGCCATTGATAATTTAGCTCTTTAATCCATGGGTTCACTCAGGAGGAGTGGATGCCCTGGCCAGGCTCACTCTGCCTGCTTGTACCACCTCTTCTGTAATTATTTCAGTCTCAAACATGCTTATAGTGTACCTAAGAATATCCAAGACTCTTCCCAGTTTCTTCTGCAGCAAACGCCAACAGTATAAATAATGTATTAGCTGCCTGGCAATGACTTTGTCTTCCCTGAGTGCCCCTTGTTCTACTGGGATCACCAACTGGCCCTACAGGCTCTCTGGGCAGGCCTTTTGCTCCTGGTATGTTGGGATAAGAAATTATGTGCTTTAATCTTTTAGTCAATTACTTCTCAAAGGTGGTTTTTTTGTTTTTTTTGTTTGTTTGTTTTGTTTTTTTTCCAACTTCTTGATTTATGTTGTGTTTACTGAAATGAATTTATGATACTTCACTATTATTTTTATCATCATTAATTGTTTTGGGTACAGTTTCAGTCTGTTGACTGGTGCTGCCTTAATTCTAAAAACTTTTTTTTTTCTTTGCTGTGTCATCACACTGATTTCCTTTTATCTTTTTTCCAAGAGTTTCTTAATGGATGGTATTCACTGGTGCTGTGCTTTCAGTTTCACATCCTTCAGTAGTCTCCATACTGCCTAAAAGGTTTGAATTCCCATAGCTGCCTCTTTTCCTAACGAGATTCCTCATTTTTACTGAAGCTGTCTGTTGGAGTTCAGCTCTGCTGTGCTGGATTCTTGTTGCTGTTGTAAAAGGGTATGAATCTAAGTGCATTTTAGTCCCTGTTAAACCATAGGGCTTCCACTGAGCAAGTTTGATTCAGATCCAGTGTGTTGCTCAGTGTTAAGGCAAGGTTTGCTTTTCATCTCACCATCTGCTCCAATGAACTATTACAGATAACTCAAATCCCTGATACATTAAACATTTCTGGTTTACTGATGTCATTACAATCACTGCTTTAAAGGATCCAGTATGAAGTTCAGAACCATGCTCCTGAGATTATCCATTTCCAGCCAACCTTCATCTGTGGGGTGAAGAATAACTTGAGGCATGGGAGCTGTACTTGGATTTTGGAGGGTAATTTCCCCTTCCATGCATCTCAGTTCATCAGCAGTCAGTACTGGGGCTTTTCTGGGATGATAATGCTGCTCCCTAACTCACCCCAACCAGGTTATTTGCCAGTCTCCTATAGACACCATGTACCCACAGGGTGGCTGCAAGGCTGGAGAGGAGGAAATCTTAACAGTGACACAGAAGGAAAATCTTCCAACTGCAAGCCAGCCACAGCATTTGGGGCTGTATTTGTACCATATGGCACCACACAGCTCTGAAAAACAAACCTGACAGAGCAAGCTTTGCACAGACAACAGAACATGTTGTTTCTTGCTGTTACTTCACACTTCTGAGGTACAGCTGGGAAGAAGCTTGAGAGTGAGCAACTAGCATCCAATTTACCTTTTTCTGCACTGAGCCAAGGTGATACTCTGATTTCACTTACAAATACCTAGTTTCTGTTCTTTATGCATTGATGTCTGTGATAAGTTTTCAAGTGTTTTTAGGAAATGTAAGATTATGGAACAGGAATGGAGCAGTTTCCCAGGAGAAAAAAACATGTTTCTAAATCAAGAATGCAGGGAGTGAATCCTCACAATGGATCTCACATTGTGCTATCAAACACTGCTACAAAACTAGCTCCAGATACAGGTGAGCAGAAGGCAAACTGATGCCTGCTGAACCTATGGAATTTTTATTGGCACACTGTGAATATTCTTAGATGAGATGAAAATTTATCAGGGTCTAAAGACACAGGTATGCCATCCTGGCCAAACCCATAGCAAGAGAAAGGTATGCAACTAAAAGATGCTAACCTAGGGAAAACATTATTAATTTCCTGATAAAATACTACTTTTTGTTTCAAAACAAAGGGGAAAAAAAAGCCCCAAGAGCAGCAGTAAAAGTAATGTACCTCTTACTGTGATCTGGCAAAGAGAAATCCCTTCCCTGAGCTGCTGGCTATGGATACAGTTTTTCAAGGTTGTATTGGCAAGAACTCCCATGAACAGAAACCCATGAAGATACTTCATGACACATTAGAATTTCTGATTGTGTTTGTCTAGTGACTTGTGCATTCTCAATTATTTAACCTGCTGACCAGTTTTCAGCCCTGACAGCCCCTGTTGTAGGCTTGGTCACTTAATGGAGCATAGAAGAGAGCAGAGATCTGTGAAACACAAGTAAAAACACACAAATATTTAATCAGTCATAGGTGACTAAAACACAAATCCCACCTGTCAGGGTCTTTATTTAGAACCAAAGCCTTGAGAAGTAAGACCATTGCAGTGCAACTCCTGAGTGTGTGTAGGACTGGGATAAGATGGCTGTTGGTGACAGTCTTAACTTCAGCCTCCTATAATTTCATTAGGATTTGATTGTTTCTCCTAGACAATTTTATGAGGCTTTTTTTTCTTGCCATAGATATGTTAGAGAAGATGACATTGTTCCAGCAGGTATTACAAGTGCTCTTATGAACTCTGGATGCTATGTACACTAGGGAGCTTTTCCCTTTTACAGTGAATTGCAAAGCTGAAATGAGAAAAACAAGTTTGTGCCCTTTATTACTTCTTTATGATGCATAAAGACAGTTTCAGTGTTTATTCTGCCACTGGCCTTTCAACCCAAATACCAAGCTCTGAATACTTGCTTTTGCTCCCAGGCTCTGAGGAGAATAGTTTCTTTAATGGGACAGAAATATCAAAACTGTCTGAAGAACCTGTTTTCTTCCTCCTTCAGCCCCTGAGCTGCTGTGACTCCCAGACTCTGTATTCTGTTACCTCTCTGCCAGGATTGTTTTCATCTAACTGTAGGTGTCACTCTTTTAAGTCAAGGGAAAGAAATAGGTGTGTTTAGAGGGTGGATCATCTGACCTATCTTAGATGTCATCTTTAGCTTGAGAAGAATCACACTATTGATCTAGACACACTTCACCTTGTCATATAGAAGATGCCCCGAATAGGTCAGGTGAATCACTTCAACCTATGAAAGACAAATCACTGACAGGAGAAGTTGGTACCTCCTTAGCTTTATTTGCACATAAACACTTCAACTAGGCAGCAGAGAGAGTCACAGAGGCCACAGAGGCCTCCTTCTGCTTCCTGTGATCACACACTGAGCAGCAGGATCTGCTTCCATGGGCACAGTTCTGCTTATTTATCAATCTAGTTACTTTAAGGCAGAAAAACATCAGAGCTTCTTCTGAAGAAATCCTCCAGCTTTTCATCCAAGAGTAAGAAGCTGCTTGTAGCCAAAGAAACACAGCTTAGGAGCTGGGGTATGACAGTACATTCCAGCTATATTTAAGAAAAGAAAATCAATTCCAGATGTCATGTGGATGGAGCTGGGTGACAGCACAAGACAAGGTGAATCTGGGCCCTCACCTGAGCAGACATAGTGAAGACTCTCTAGGAATCCATGGTGGGTCTCACATACAGCTTCTGCTTCAGGCCAGTTTGATTTCTACCAAATAAACCCTGAGCTAAAAAGATAAAAGCAAACTTGTTTATTCTTGGTAGATAACTGGAAAAAAACCCCATTCTGATTAAAAGACTTGAAGGGACATAATGACAGCTTGTGAAAGATTGACCTCACACTTGATAAAACACTTTTAATACATTGAACTTACTCCTGCTGAATGTTAGTGCTGGCACACCCTTGGGACACATAACAGGACCAGACTTGAATGTGAATGTGTGCTGGAAAGGCTGTGCTCTGGACAGGGGAAACCTGTGCATCATGCTGCCTCTGGTGCAGATCACAGCAGCTGCTGCTGGCAATCTGTTGGAGATAACATTAGTAGATCTCCATACCTATGTGTCCACCAGCATGTTGTACTCCCACACTTCTTACTCAGAGACATGGGAGTAATACAAGCAGATGAATGGACAGTTGTGCATGGCTTTGTCAGGTGGGTGTCCATGTGGAGTGGTTAGCTAGGTTCCCATGGAGTGTCTTCTAAGGAGAGCTGATTCCATCCAGATATATCATGTCTGGGTATGAAGGAAGCCTTGAAACTTGTTTAAATTAGACAGGTAGAGTGGGATCAGTCTGAGGACTTCTTCCTCTCAGAGATAGGAATCATTTTATCTTACTTTATTTCCCTTTTCAGTCAATTAAGAGCAAGAAGCAATTTGGAGATGATGTATGTGATTGCTTAGACATCTGTGTTAGGGTGAGATAAATCATAATGCAGATTCCCTTGACTGGGCATGCAGACAAAGGCTGAATTATGTCTAAGTGAATGTGAGCCAGACCTTATTGAAGTTTTTCTGCCCCGAATCTCCTTTTCTGTTTTCCTTGCTGCTCTGAATCCATTGCTTGTTGCCAGTGCAAGGGCAGTAGTTAGTGCAGCACAGAGTGGTGTCAGTCTAGCAACTCAAGCAGCAAACCCAGCAGTACTAAGGCATCACCTTCTAATAAAAAATTGTCAGGCAAGTCTAAGAACAGGACTGTGTGAAAGATACTGCATTTTGGAGGCAGCACTGGAGCATAGCTTCCTTGGAAAAATAAAATTAGTGTACTTCAGATTTTAGCTTTGGGTTGAAAAGTCAACATATGTATCTGCCTGGAACCAGTGGCTTCAGTTTGCTATGTTCACCTCTGGAAAATTGTTGCTCATCAAACTGTGAATATCTGGCAGAGAGCCAGACACCCCTGAGGGCACCTCAGGAACAGGCACTTTCAGTGCACACTGAATTTCAGTGCTACTGTCATCAGCACACACAGCCAGGCACAATGTGCTGGTGGGACCTGCTCCTGAAGGGTGGCACATAAAGCTGAAATAAGATCCTAGGCCAAAAGATTACATCTCTGGAGGCTGTGGTGCAGGTAAAGGAGCAGAAGATGAAAGTGAATGACCTTCAGATGCAAGGAAATCTAGGGCAGTGTCTGGGTTTAATGAGGTAACTCCTGAGATGGGGAGGCAGAGGGTTGGAGGGGAACGAAATTGGCTTTTGTGGCCAGTGCAGGAGGAGGGTGTCTCTGGATGAGGGTGAAGCAGATGTCCTGCTCCCTGAAGTGACAGCAAACAGATCAAGAGGAAGATGATAGGGCTGAAAATTCACTAGCACTGTGAACCCTGACAGACTGCAGCAACAGCAAACAGAGCTGGGAGGTTGGTGTTGATCACAGGCACCCTGACCCCAGGGAGGGCTATTTCTGTGCTTGCACCAAAAAAGAGCACAACTGGGAGGTGACTGAGTCACCTGGCTCTTTATGTCAAAGCTTTTGACTATTTGCTCTTAATACTTCTGTGGCTCTGTTTCTCCACTGGAGAACAGGGGCTGTTTCGCCTCCTTACTCCATGGAGGTCTTGGTGGGTGGGTGGCTGTATCAGGATTAATTTGAGGAGATATATTAACAATTTCCAGGTTGACACAACTTGCTTTTATGAGGGTGTTTTTTCAAGCAAAAGGGACATGTCTGTGTAATTTAGAGTTATGTTTTATAGCCTTCTGTATGACATCTCCTGAAGGCCAGCACTGATGTATCTGCTAGAATCACTTGAACAGAACAGCTTCTTTTTCTCAAGAAAAGGGGGAATTTACATTATTTTTTACTTCAGTCAGAGTGGGGATCCCAGTGTGAAGGTTTAGAGTCTCTCTGGGGAAATGGATGGGGAGCTCAGCTGTCATCGTGTGCCAGCTACAAATCTGATAGTAACCCCTGCATGAGGAACAGTTTGGAAGGAATCTGCTTCCCTCTTTCTCCTTTTTGCTATTGAACTATTTTGCAGTGAAATGATGTGCAAGGCCCTGTAAAGGGGATTTATTTTAAGCCCATTTTTGTTAGCAGAAAAAGTGACTAATGCTGCCTCATGATGCCTGTACATGAGGTGGATGGGGGCTTCCCATGCATCATCCAGAACCATCCTTTTGCTATCAATGAGTCCAAAGTGGTGGTTGTCAATACTGGTTGAGGTCTATGCAGCAATTAATCTACTCCAAAGAGTCCCTGTCTTGCCATGAGGTGCATATCTGAGAACAGATTCCAGTTTCCTACAGGATTTGCTCTTCAGTCTTAGTCCATCTGGGCTATGAAGGGTTTGGGCCCTTGTTTTCTGAAATCTGAACTCATCATCTGAGGACATTTCTGTTTCTGCAGCTGATGTTCCCCAGGGTCTGTCTCTGTTGCATGTGGTGGCTGTTGGAGAGCCACAGGGGTGATGCACTGCCCAGGGATCCCTGTGGGACACAGCTTTCCTTCCCTTGCACCAGACCACAGTTCCTTCTGTCACCTCCCAGTGTGGACATGATCCCATTGCAGGGGAGCTGAGGAGCTGAGGAAATGACCAAAACTGTAGACTCAACAGGTACATCATAGCTCTCTGTGCCCACAAGGAGTAGTGTTCAGTGAGTAAAACCAGGTATCAAATTCATGTGACTCCAATAGGCTAAGCTATAAAATTGCTAATATGATGTGGAGGTGTTTCTGATGTAATAAGCCATTTAGAAAAAAAGGGTTATGGATTTTCTGTCTTTTACCTGATCCATTTCCTTTCTCACCAAGGAGCAGCTAAGAAGGAAAGTGCTGCACTCTTGTTTCATAACTGTTCCTCTGATGCTTATGGTGATTCTTTAATGGAGATGCTGTGAATCATTTGCTTGAAATAGCTGTTCCTTGTTATTTTTATATCCTCTTTCCATTACAGTTAAGCCAAGCACCCATTTAGTAATTCTTAACTGAGGCCAAGAGCAAACAATAGCAAGATATTTAGTGTTCCTCAGTTGCATTAGGAACTTGGGGTGTGAGTCCATAAACTGTGCAAGCATTCCCACGAACCAGATGAGTTTGCACAGGGGCTGGGCTTTGTGCTCAGAATGCTGTTGGTTACTTGTTGAGGTGATTTCAGTCATTTTCATGCTGCATGGCTAAAGGTGTGAACAATTTTTTAATGTGAAGAGCTGAGTGTATGTTGCATATCCCTCTTCAGCACCTTGTCTGCAGGGAGGGTCAGCTCACAGTAGCCACGAGCAGAAGCAAATCCCTTGATGAAGCAGTAAAACTCCCAGATTTGGCCTTGAGGATCTTTAATACCAGTGTCAGAGCACATGAGTGATGGGGCTGCTTCCAAAGTTGATTCCAATTTCCTATTATTATGTTTTTCTGTGATAAAATTGTGCTTTTACCCTCCCCCCCAAAAAAATATATATTTAAAGGATCAACAGGGATTTATCAGCTTCAACAACATTTTCCTCAAAGTAAATAGAGTGCTCTAAGCCACCCTGTCTCTCCCTATCTCACATGGTCACTGCCTGCAAACTTAAGCAATAGGTTTGAAGGCAGTAAAATATTCTTTTAACATTTTCTGAATGCATCATTTTTCACTGTGAAGTCACCTCATACTTGAGAATTTCTAAACCTTTGAAACTTACATAAAAATAACCCACAAAAAAAGCAAATGAGAGAGCAGCAAAACAACAGGTGCTTCACTGGAAACTTTCAATAACGTTGTTTTTCTCTTTTTGTCTTACAGACAATGAGTCCTTTGAGTTGATTTGTTCTCCTCTGGATGCTGAGGAATGCAGACGAGGGGAAGAAAGGGTTCTGTTGGAGATACCCCATACAATCCTTCACTTTTCAGCCTCAGGTAGGGCTGCCTTTAATTACTTAGATCTTTGGACATGCCATTGTTTGTGTATCTGCAGCAGATTGGCATTTTTCTGCTCCTTACAGCCAGGGAGTGTCAAGAGTGGGAGCCAGGTCAATAGTGGGAAGCTGTATCATGGTATATTGTATAGCATATTGTGTGAAGCAACGGGCAGGTTTACTCTTCTACAGACATTCTGAGGGTGAAATTCTATCAGCTGAGAGCTGTTGAAATGAATAGGCTACATCCCTTGGCAACATGGCTGGTTTATCTGTATTGGTGGACTTGGTGGAGTAGCATTAATGGTTGGACTCGATAATTCTATTATTTCAGAGTTTTCAGACAGCTCCAGTATTTCTCCCAGAACTGGGAAATGTGCCTTTCTTATGAGCAGATTTGTCCCACGTTGAGAGAGTCTGGTGCCAGTGGCAGCTCTGGACTCCTCCGTGACATCCCTGCCCTTGAGGCTTGTGATGGAGAGTGTGCAGAGATGGCTGGTACTCAGTTACTTGTTCTGAAGGGGCTCTCTTCCTTCTCTGCCTTTAAACTAAGCCTGGTCTCTTTGAGGAGTCTTGCAGATCCCATAGTAATGCTGTTCATCATGCAGCACAAGCATGCTCTTGTTGCAGCTCCTTAGGTAACTCTAAAATTAAAGGATTGTAAAAGAACAGAGGTGGATCATTTAAATCAAAAAAATCTAAAGGAACTGAACATAATACTGTTAGATTTATTAAAATGAATGGTTAGCAAGGCCATGAAACTCCAGAAAAGTGAAAACACTAATGTTTTTAAAAGATAAATAGAATGACTTGGGTAATTACAGTTCTTTCAGTATGACATTGATCCCAGAGAAGATAATGTAACAGTCAATCTGGGATTTGACTGATAAAGAATTAAAAAACACTAATGCAATTAATGCTAATCTACCTAAGATTATTTGTCATGGATCTTGTCACCCTAAAGTGGATAACTTTACTTGATAGCTTTACAAACTGTGTTGGTAAAGAGAGTAATATCAGTTTGATGGACTAAGGCTTTGCTAAAACGTTTGTGTTGGTCACACACAGAACAATAGAAAATCAACGTGTCTGTATTAAATTGATTAAAAGTTGCTAATGGGAAGAACTCAAAACATTCCTGTAAATTTGGAGTCATTACTGGGCAGGTGAACTGCTAGTTAGGTCTGCTGTTTAACCCTCCTGTCCATGCTTTGGAAGAAAACATAAAATCCTTTGTGCTAAAGCATGGTGATGACAGCAATATTGGGGGAGTGATAAATAATGAGAGGAGGGGTGATGGGCATGGAATAGTCTGAATCAATTGGTAAATTGAGCCTGGCCAGGCAGTGTGACTCTTACAACAGCAATGGAGCAAAGAACACAGGCATTGGTGCTGGGTGGAGGCTGCTGCTCTAGGAGCTGTTGTCTGGAAAGGCTGGTTGTGGTGGATCAAACCAAGTCATTGTGGACTCCTGTTTTGGGGTCTCCCCAGATGAGCTGAGGGGTTCTTTAGAGTAGTGCAGATGGTTATACAAGTGCTTTGTGAAATCTGAACATCCCACATTCACGTTGTAGCAGCCTGGATTTAGTTTCTTGTGTATCTGTGTATATTTGTGTATATCTGGATATAACTAAAAACTTCATTTTGCAAAGATACATAGGGCCATGCTGAGTCCTTTCATTAAGCATATGCTTAAAGAGATTTCTGAGCTGGGGACCTTTACCACAGGTTACTCTTTCATTATCTTGTGGTTGTTCTGGGTTTTTTTCCCCCTTGATTTCATAAACTCATTTGGATGCAATGGTTTTCTGTGGTTTAATCTACTTTCCCTGTGTTATTATTGTCTCCAAACTGTGTGTATTTACAAAAGGAATCAAATGAGTACTATTTATTTTAGAGCCTGTAATGGCCCTTTTGGAGGGAAGCCATTATGTAGATACTTATAACATACATCTTTTCCTATTAGAGAGCTCTCATGACATAAATACAACAAAACAAATACTGGGCTCATCCTGCGAATGGTTTCTCGCAAAACAGGCTTTGTTTCCAAGAACAGGTCTGTAAAAACACCAGAGTATTCATTCAGCTTAAGAGACACTGAGAGTGTCTCCTGATTTTATCCCATTAAAGCCAAAATTTAGTTATAGATGTTTGACTGGGAATGGTGGTGACCCACTTCAGCAAAAACATATGTCCATAGCAGCCTGGATAAAATTACATTGTCTTAAAAATGAGTGCACCAGGGAAGTTTTGTGGAGTGACTTTCCTATCTTCTGCCCCCAGTAAGGAATGGGCTCCCCAGGGGGGTTGTGGAGTCTCCTCTGGAGCCACTCAAGACCCGCCTGGATCTGTTCCTGGGTGACTTGGTCTAGGTGATGCTGCTCTGGCAGGGGGTTGGACTAGATGATCTTCTAGGTCCCTTCCAAGCCTTACCATTGTGTGATTCTGTGAAGTGCCATTGGTCTCGCACAGATGAGGCCTGAGGGCCTCGTGTTTGTTGATGTGTATTGAACTGAAGGGAGCAACAATCTTTTATCTGCATTATTATTTCCTTTGTTTTTTCCTCCCTTACTGCTCCTATACTTTGCTTCTCTCATCCCTCCCTGCTCCTTTTGCCCACAGATGGAGATGCACATCTAGACTTTTTATCATTCATGGGATTTTCATTTTTCTATCAAGCTAAAGGCTGATTTTTGAACAGGGCCAGGAGTGCTTCAGGATTTAAGCTTGAGAAATTTTTGCACTCTTTATGCTACTCCAACCCAACAATTTGTATGGGATAAAGGCATGCTGTGACTAGCCAGACTCAAAGATTGTTTCTTGACAGCATTTTAATGCCAGAAATCTTGGTTGTTTTATTCTAGTCATTGCTCCTCTGAGGACACAAGAAAATGGTTTTATTCTTTTTGTATGTCCTAGAGAATCAACTCAATTTTCTTTGAAAGCCTCCACTAGCAGAATGCAGCCCTCTGATGCAAAGCTGCTGTGTGGATGTTATGCTTAACTCACAGCTGGATACCAAAGACCTTGAATAATTATCTTCAGAAGGGAGATGAAACAGGTTTATCATCTACTCAACTGCTTGGAGAACAAACTTGTTTGTTTGTTTTTTAATGACACCCCCATGGTCTAATCATGAAAACAGAGCAACTTAAGACTTTTCTTGTCACAGGCACATTGATCAGCTGAGGCACTGAAGGCATCCATAGGACTAGTAGTCTTAATAGTGATAAATTGGTCAATCTTCTAACTTTCTTCTGGCCATATCTCCTTCCTGCTCCAATCTTGGTGAGTTTCTGTATTGTATAACAGAGCTTTCACACTGCACAGCTGCTTGTTTTTTTCCCATGTTCCAACTTGAGCATTAGAGTTTGCCCGGGTTGCTGCCTATTACACTCAAGAAGGCAATTTGAGCAAGGCCAAGAGAATTAATCAATTGCTAAGTCTGTGCTTAGTAAACAGCAAAGCAGAAATTAAGAGACTGGCATAAAGATTTGATGCAAAAGTTGAATAAAAAGTTTTTATTATAGAGTATAAATCAAACCATTTCTGTTTTGCTAATTCATAGCTCCAGTATTTCTCCCAGAATTGGGAAATGTGCCTTTCTCATGAGCAGTATTGTTGTGGCTGTGATAGCAAGAGTTTGGTCCACACTGAAGTTCATGGAAATCTTGAGTTATTTATGTCAGTGGGATTTGGATAAGACTTGATGACCTTCTTCCATTCTTACAGTCAATAATGGTGCTTCATTGTCAATAGTGGGGACAGAAGGAGGCCATGAGGAAAGTGTTTACTTTTAAATGATTTGTTTTTAAATGATTTCTACCCCACAGGGTACCAGACCATAAAGCCTTCTTAGAAAAATGGTTTAACAGTACAATTAAATGGGTGCAACTTTTTTTCCCCTGTACAATACTCATCAGTCTCATCAATCTAAAGAAAACAAATGCTCTAAAACTCATAAGGCTTCATGGATTGGTCAATGGATTAGTCAATACAAGAGGTTTTACCATCTCCCACAGCCCCTTCCTTCTAGTAGCTGTTGATCATCTCCCTAGGAAAGGGTTGCAAGACTCCCAAATGCATCTCCTGCACAGACCTCACTCTGCTCTGAACTCTGAGACAGGGGTCTCTGGGATTCAGAGGTCAGGCTGTGATTTTAACAAGCAAGCAGAAGGATCTAAGGAGTAGGTTTGGCATGAACTTTATTTGGTATGTGAAGTTGGAGCCCAGGATATGGTTTCTCTCTTGTGCTTTATAGGTTAAAAGATACCTGACATTTATAAATGCCTGACAGATATTCAATAGTTATTGGTTTTGTTCAGTGTCACAGGCCTGGGAAATTGGAACCAACACACAGCCAGAAGTGTGCTTTCAGTTGAGGTAGGTTGGGAAGCTCTCAGAGAGTGGACTGCCTGTTATAACAGCTTCTGGAGAACTACCTGATCTCTGAACAATTGCAAGGAATTGCTTTTGTTGGTTTGTTTTTGTTTTCTTGAATGTCTGCATTGCAAATTACTACAGCCTTCAGATTTTTAGGGAAAAAAGTCATTAAGAGGTAACCATTCCCCATTTGTAGGATGCTTTGCTGGCAGCATTTACTGTAATTGATCCATTCAGGAGAGTTATGTTGGTAGTGTGAATATAATCGACCCACTGCAGATTATTATTTCTGTCACAGAGCTTCTCTGCAGATGTGATAGAAGGGAACTTTGGCAGGGGCTCACGGGCTCAGAGAATCTCATCAGCCTGGAGCAGTACACATACTTGTATGCTACTGAGATAAACATGAAATACAACATTCATAAATACCAGACCCTTGGGCTCGGAACATCTAATGAATGTGGAATGTGTTTCTTATATTTAAGTAGAGGCGAGGGAATGCCACATGCTAAGTGAAAATAGGATGCTATTCATGAAACATCCTCTGTAAAAATGTATACTTGTGCTTAACTTCAGTGAATAGATTGCAATCACATCTGTTCAGATTCACTTATTGACATATTGACTTGTTACACAAGTTACGTGAACAATCATAGTTCTCTTACTGACAGCTTGCTGGAAATATTTGCATTTTATACTTGTATCATGACAGGTCTGGCAAATTGTGTCTTACGAGTCCATTAATATTCAGCAAAATAATCAATAATGGCCTTGTTGAAAGGGATTTATTTATTTTTCTCATCTATCATATAGAAACCAAAATCAAAATTGAGTGAGATTTGGCTCAGGTTACCATAAAAACTCTGTACCTATAGAGAACAAACTGTAGCTGAACTGTACCAAGGAGATTAATTAAAGAATACCTTTTGGTGTTGGACTTAATACTTTAATCAAGTCCTTTCTGAAGCATGGCATGTCTATAATCCTGCTGTTCTGGTGTCGGCAGGGAAATACCTTCAGTGTTCCACTACTAATAGATTTTACAGCAGCTGCAATTTGGCAACAGCTCCCCAAATCCTGATTGAATTCTTCTCCTACCCACCATCAGTACACTGCCAGGAGTTTTTTGTATTTAAATTAAAAATTAAAATAAATCATGTACAAACTGTGAATTAAGCCAGTATATGAATCATTTAAACTGCAATGTATACCACTCTAGAAAGTGGCTTAGAGAGCATTTCTGAAAAGAAAATTGTTTAGCAAAATGACACCTTATCCATAAATTTGTGGCTTCCTATGTTTAT
This sequence comes from Ceyx melanurus, assembly GCA_024611195.1. Classification (NCBI taxonomy): domain Eukaryota; kingdom Metazoa; phylum Chordata; class Aves; order Coraciiformes; family Alcedinidae; genus Ceyx; species Ceyx melanurus. The sequence goes on from JANHGL010006354.1 coordinate 168,920, forward strand.
TTCAAGAAGATTGCCTGGTTTTGGTGACAAATGCACTTTCTTACTGTTATAGCTAAGACAATGGCACAGCAAAGAGGCAATAAAGTGTGCATTAGATTCTTTGTGTGTGTTACCATCACAGTGTCTTTCTTGCCTCCAAGGAGCTGTGCCTGTGCAAAGCCACTGAAAACAATGGCTAGGGAAAAAAAAGGGGGGGAAAAAAGCTTCTGAGAGCAGTAAAGGCTGAAAAACTTTTACCTTTCCTGTAAAATTATTTTCAGATTTCTGGTTCTTAGCTCACACACACAAGTTAATCTGCCAGATGGAACGAGATGGTGCTTCTAAGCACAGAGTAGCCTACATACGAGATCTACATGATATTCCACAGCCAGGCCTCCTGGCTCAGTTCTCCTCAATCTTCCCCAGGCTCCAAGGGATCAGCTGAACCCATCCTGGACCGTAAGTGTGACAGACATTTTGCAATGAGGATGTTTTGGTAGAAGAAATGCACAGGTTGTGATGAAGACCTGGTGAGCTCCAGACAGATGCATCTTGTTCTCTGATCCTCAGGGCTCCTTCATCTTCAGTCCCAAAGGGCATCCTAAGAGAGCAGATGTGAACCCCCTTGCATGGCACCTCTACACACAGCCAGCTCAGCTCTGTTCAGGATGAGTGAGGATGCAGCTCTAGCATGGAAGGTCTAGCAGATACGTCTGTCTTGAGGCCACCATAACCTCCAGTATTTGGATGGCTCAATTTCTCCTGTTTTTTTTTTTTTTTTAACTGACTCTCCAGGTAGACTGATATTTAAATTTATCTGGCCTCCAGAATATTGTGCTGGCTCATGGGAGAAATGTTTTCTCTCTGTTGAGTTTGAGACTCCTGCAGGAGGCTCTGCTGAGGTGGGAAGGCTTCACTGAAGTCTGCAGAATAGTTTGTTACACACTGATTTCTGTTTGTTTGGGATTTTTTGTTTATTTTGGGTTTCTTTGGGGTTTCTTTTGGTTTTTTGTCCTTCAGGAGAGTGTGTTTGAGAATGGAGTAACCCCATGTAAAAATGACTCAGCTCCTGAGGCCATTTCATTTGAGAACCACTGAGAAGCAATAAACACAGAATCCAACGTTGGCATTAATGCAAAACCACTTCTTGGAGCAGAGGTTGACATTACCAGGCGCCAACTGATGGCTTTTATGAGCTACTGACAAGTGCTATTTGTAGAGGTAATTCAGCAAGTTAACTGTGTGTAGGGAGCAAGAAACAGGGGTGCTTGTTTTTATTAGAGTATTTAGCATAAAAACATCACTTTTGTTTTTCAAATATTGACTTATTCCTCTTGCTGCTGCTTTACTTGAACACATTAAGGCAGATTTGTCTAGGGTGCAATTTTGACTTGAATAAAGATAAAAGCCACCTTTAATTAAGTACTTCATGCTCTGTAGCTTTCAAGCCCTTCCTTATCTCTTACTTGAGCACATTACCAACCTCTTTATCATTTTAATTTTGTATCAACAGTTGCCAAGATCAGTTGTTACTGTCCTCCCTGACCAGCAGATACTTTATCAGAAATTATTTGGGATGGTCAGAGACTTTCAATAAAAGACAGCTTTTCTAAAGCTTTGTTAGTGTTTAAACTAGTCCATAGAGCTTTTTTGACAAGTAAAGAGTTCTGTTTTTTAGAAAGACTCCTGGTTTTCCAGTGGCTTCTCTATTTTCATGGGAGTTCTGTGCTTTGGCTGATAAAGTGATAGAATTCTGAAAATATTTCCTTTAGACAGAGGTTTTCTCTCCTTGTAACCCTAGAGAGATTGCTCTGGTTGGCAGAGGCAAATTCCTAGGGAAACATATGGCTGGTCTTTGAGCTTTTGACTTTGCAGATGACCCAAGCATTGTGCTTCTCACATGTGAGCTCTCTGGTAAATAGAAATAAATACCAGCAGGGCTTCTGAAGGAGGCTGTAGGACTTGGCACAAAGGCAGTATCTCCAGTTTTGGTTGTTTTGTTGGGTTTTTTTTCTGACAACACTAAAACTTTTATTAGCATTTACCTTCATATTTCCCACTATTGCACCAAGACAGTTGAGCTGCTTTGGATGGGGCAGAGTTCATTTTCTTCATAGGTGCTGCGCAGGGGCTGTGTTCTGGATCATGTTTAAAAGCATTGTTGATAATGCAGGGATGTTTTCATTGCTGCTGAGCAGCAGGTCACACAGTGTCAGAGCCTTTTCTGCTCCTCACCCCATTCCCCCAGTGAGTGGGCTCAAAATGACCTGGCAGATCAAGGCAGTCTCTCTGGGCTGTTACTTGGGTTGCTATGGCTTTGAGACATACTGCTGTGACCAGGACATAAGCAAGATGATAGAATATAGTCCTTGTTCAGAGACCTGTGAGTAGAGGCTGGTCTGTTCCTAATGATACCCAAATATTTTCCATCCCTCAGAGAGAAACATTTCAGGCACTATGTACTTCAAAAAAAAAAGGAAAAAGCAGTTTTGAGCTATTAAGTGTTGAAGACAACTCTTAATAAATGGAAAATTCTGATTGTGATGTACAGTTTTCAAAGTCTGTGAGCTGCAACATGTTGCCTTCAGAATGTTTTGCTCTTGACTGGTTTTCAGTGCGTTTAGAACAGGTTCTGAAAACGGGAGGGCATCATATATATAAAAAAGCTACAACCAGACTGATCTGGAGGAAAAGAGAAAAATCTATGCAGTTTGATTTTCAGTCTGTGGTCCCCTGGAGGGAGGATGAAGGCAGGAGGCTAAGAGGGTTTGTGCTTACTTCTTAGGGACCCTGAAGGAGTAATTAGGAAAAAAAAATACTCTGGCTAACTTCACTGTCCAGGGATTCCTGCCTCTGTGGGAAATGTCTGAATGTCTGCAAATTAGAAAAACAAGAGAAGAGCTCCTAAAATACACCAACACTGGAAGAGCACAGTGTGTCCAGAGGCTGCTCTGAATCCACACACTTCCAGGGGATGCTGAGTGCATAATGTGGAATAAGTCATTTGACTTGTCTTCTTTTTCTTTTCTTCTGCCTGTGTATTGATCACAGTTTTCAACTGTGCCTCTGGGTTTGTTTGTAAACTGAGAGCCCTGATCCTTCCCATCTCAGAGGGGCCTTAGGGCATAGCTGAGCAAACTGCAGTTTGGTGCAGAGCAGTGCTGCAGGCTCTTTGGAAGTGCAGTGAACTTCAGTGTTGAAGGAGCCAGGTGGGATTTGGTTCATAGAGCTATGCAAACAGCCTTACTCTAGGTCTCAAAGAGCTTCTGTGGGTGTTGTACTGGGCTCTGTGAGAGCAGGTCCAGCTTGGACCAGTTCAAGGCTCTATGCAAATATTTAGAGCAGCCCTAGTTGTTAGGCTGAGTTCATTCATTCTCTAAAATTCTCTAGCAGGATTAGAGGTGTTCCCAGAGTGTATGATGAATTATTAATGAATATAAAGTTCTAGATACTATCAGTAGGTTAAGGAGGACATTCCCAGAGGTCTTTGTTCTGGGAGAGTTCTTCCCTGGACTGGGACAACCTCCATTGTGTGCATGAGTGTAATGGTGAAGAAGATGCAGTCTCCTAGATAATGGCAGTTATATTACTAAGGCTTCCTTTTGGAAAATCCAAACAAAACAACTAATGTGTGATTTTCCACTTACCACCAGCTATTTGTAAGAGAGACTTCTATAGGATCAGTGCTCAAGAAATCACATCAGAAATTTCAAAGCTAATCTTTTTTGAGATTTTCAATAAATCTTGGGTCTGACTAAGCAGGGTACATTGTGCCAACAATCTCTCTGACAGTACCTTTTATTCTTATAGTAGACAAAGAGCTGTATTTTTTAACAATTTCCAGTATTCTTGTTTCTGTTTTTATTCAGTTGGGTATAGGTATTTGTTGCTTCTTGGCTCTAATTTGAGCTATTGACCATGACCTGCCAAAGACTGCACCCAGCTGATGGATTTATTAACTGAAATGGCAGATCTGCATTTCAGCTTGAATGTCTCAAATGCAGCTTTTCTTGACAATTGCTCAACTTTGCCCTTAAAAATGTGAAGCCATTTGCCCACATTTCTTGCTGGTGAGGAAAAATGTTGCAATTTCTTCTCTTGTTCTGAGAAAGAAGTTCTGGTGCTGTTTTCACTGAAGGAAAAAAAAAAAAAGACTTGTATAAAATAGCATGATTTATCTGGGAGAGATATGATGAGGCTGTTATTTTTAATGATAGCTCAGCTAAAATAAAATGTGCAATGACTTTAAGAGGTTCTCATTTGAGAATCAGAATCTCACGAAGACAGAAAAAGGACAGCATGAAAAATTGATCATAGGGCTACCTAGCTCACACAGAAGATGTTTTTCAAAGGGGAACACCTTTTCATGCTTTCAAAGGGAGTCCTACCACTTGAAAAGGCATTTATCAGAGTCAGGAAACAAGGGTACTGGGAAACTTGCAGCCTGGCACTGAAAACTGCAGAAACATGTTCTTGATTTTGTTGCAAACTTGAAATGTTGGATATATTCACTGAAAGCTCTCAGTAAATTGATATTAATCTTTGAGTAAGTCTGGGCAGGTTTACAAGTGTCACTGAGCCCTAGAGAATTGCAGTAAGAACTGCAGGTTAGATCCAAGACCCACCCGCCTTGATCTGTTCCTGGGTGACTTAGTCTAGGTGATCCTGCTCTGGCAGGGGGGTTGCACTAGATGATCTTCTAGGTCCCTTCCAACACCTAACATTCTGTGATTCTGTGGTGCCACAGGTGCCTGGCATAATGTCCCAGGACACAAATACAAGGCTGCCAACAGTGACCTTCCCTGGGGCCCCTCTATCTTGGAGATGCTTCTTCCCAACAAGCCACTAAAGAACACTGCTCTAGTCTATGTGCCCCAGACTTTGAACATTAAGGGACCATCCCTTGTGAAACTGCCTCAACCCTAGAACTAGGAGATCATTGTGCTGCCAGAGCTGACATGAGCTGCTTAGCTTTGCAGACTCTAGCAGACCACAGGTTCAGGTTGTGCTGGGAGGACATTCCTCCAGCACCGCAATCCTTGTAGGGTTAATCTTCCAGGGAATGCATCACCGCACACAATAGCCCCACACAAGCAGTCTGCACAGCCTCACCTGACCTGAGCCCCAGGAGAACCCTGAGGAACCCCTCACAAAGTCCTGGGTAATCTTAACAGCCCAGAAATCCTTGTTCCACTTGTTGCTGTTGGAGAGCCCTTTGCAGCTCAAATCTGCCCACAACATTGTCTAAAGAGTGGTGAAACATCATCTGTTTCTACTGAAGCCTTCCTTCAAGGACTTCAGCATCTCACAACCTACCAGCTCTAAGCACCAAAAGATCTACCAAGTCTCTATTCATCTGTTAGGGACAACTGGTTTTCTACCCTGCTGGCTTGCAGAACTGGGCCTGCATCGAATGAAAGGCTGCAGCACTCCTGCTGAAGTTCTGACCATTTCAGAAATAACTTCCTTTAAATCTTCTTAGTGTTTTATGCTTTGTAGCATATGATCTTTGGTGATTCCCTTTTTTGAGCACAAGTTTTCTACAAGTGTTGCATCTCTACTAATAAACAGGTGAGGGAAAAGCTGGGATGGAAAAATGTCCTCTTCTCTGTGTCTCCATAATGCTTTTGCTGGTGTGGTAACACCAACAAAATGGTGTGGTAACACCAACATCTTTATCTTAAAAGGTTTTATTAATGTTTTAATTAATAATGGAAAAATTGCCTTCTTTAATCCACACACTGGAAGCAAACTCTTCTGAGCTACTTATCTGCAACCAGTTGATGTGTCTGCAAAGATTTCAGGTGGAGAAAGCAAGCTAAAGTAGTTAAAACACTTGACAAAGGATGCAGAGAAAAACTACTTATATGTCTACTGTAGCTTCAAGAACTCTAACCTCCCTTTCCCCAGCCCAGGTTTTTGGACTGGGCTGGTGCTTTCATCCCAACTACCATATTGTCCTTGCTAAAGAAATCTTCTTGCAAGTAATCTTTAACTTTGTCAAAACTCCAGTGCTGCTCTGATTGGACTTGGCCAGTGTAACCCCTGCTAGAAAATGCAGAAAAAATCTCAAACTTTAAAGGGACAGTCATTGTTTTATTTGTGTTTAATTAAAAATAATAACAATAATAATTGTTTTCCAGTCCCATGGTAATTAGCAATCCAATCTACAGCTCCCATGGGAAAAAGCCTCTGTTTCTGGAACAAGTGTGGTTGAATATTGACTTGCTCTACACATTGCCAAGGTTTTGAGTAAAGCAATTTGTTGGGAGGGGGTTTCCAACTTCTACTCCATAGCAGTTAAATTGCCATGCTTCAAACCACAGAGTTTTACTGTGGCCTTCACTTCCCTTTGTTTTACCTGAACTTCTCATCCTGGTCTGCAAAACTTATGCCAGAATGAGTCATTCCTACAGGATTAGCTCTTATTTTTTAACTCCCCTGTCAGTGTTGCCCAGACTAGTTCTAAGGAGAAAAAATTGACACTCCCCATTCAATAAAGCTGTGTAACAAGTGACTGAAAGAAATCAACTCCAGTGTTCATCTATTTACAGTGAACCAGCAAGGACCACCCTGTCTTACTGGGGTAATCAAGCCCTCTGGACAGCACAGAGTTGCTGACAGCACCTGGATGGCAGCCCCAGGAAAGAGGAGTCACCAATGACCCCCTCCTGAGAGTCAACCTCCTCATTCCTGTGGTCCATGCAGGGAAGTTGACTTGCTCCTCACCCTGGAGGAAAGGTCACAGGGATCATCTGCAAGGACCCTCAAGAAGGATCAGGGACACCATGTGCTGCCAGTGGGATGCACCATCCAGCTTTCACTGTCTGAGCATCAGGTCATCCTTCCTTTGGGGTGAAGGTACCTTCTGGAGTCCTCCTCTCTGTGCCTCTTGTGTTTAGCACATGGCTCAGGACAGAGATTCTGGTCTTGGACATACTTGCTAGAAGCAGATTTTAGCCTGTCCCAGCCCTACAGACCTTTTCATTTCATATGTAAATAAACACTTGTTATGGGGAGAAAAAAAAAAAAAAAAGTATTTTCATATTTAATTTTCCCTTGATCTTTTTTTTTTTTTTCAGTAAAAAAGATACTGTCACATAACAAAATTGCATTGTTTCACAGCAGAATAAAGAGAAAGGAACCTCACAGGCCTCAGAAAGATGCCACTCTCCTCTCTTTTTCCTGTACAGAACATGATGCTGGAAATGATTGTTTAAATAACTTTGGGAAAATCTGTTATCTGATAATGGTCCAGAATGGTGGCAAATTTGTTATTTGCATATGAAGACCAAAACTGCATAAGCAAAACTACCAGAGACCAGCTGGGAGAAATAAGATCTGAACACCTGGCATTGTGAGAAGTAATTTTGCTTGTGTCCATGGGTCATTTTCCTATATTATGGACTTGTGCTGACTTGACAGAAACTCCTGAAATCGTGTTTCTCCCACAGGAACAGAGAGAAGTACAGAAATAACAAGGTTTCTGGTCCAGCAAAGCTCAAAAAATGGTTATACCCCAAGTTAGATAAGCCTGCTCAGGGCCATGACCAGCCAAATTTAAGAAGCCCAGAAGAGAGATACCTCACCATCCCTTTGGAAAACTTGTCCCATGGAACCAACTTTAGACTTCACATGTGAAATACGGACTGGTCATAGAAAAAGTTAGACCAAACTGTGCAAAAAGAAGAGAGATTTTTGACACATTTTTGCTGTCCCTGGACATTCACAAAGTAGAGTGTACATTTTTAATAGCAGCATGAAAATCTAAAAACACTTATTTCTATTCAGATTACAAAGACTTTTGGAAGTCATTTACAAGCTTTTGGAAACATATATATATGGCCATAAATTAAAGATGGGCAGATGCCTATCTGGCATAAATCCCCACAAGTCTGTTTTAACTTCAGCATGGCTCCAGCTACTCATACCCTTGTATGAGTCCTGCTAAAGAAAAGTTATTAATTTGAGAAACAACCTGTTTCCTTGGCTGGGGCTAGACATTTTGCTACAGGCTCAAGCAAAATGCCAGCAGATTTCTGTAGGTACTTGTAAATAGGGCATTGCTTGGTAATTACCATGGTGATTGCTAAAGGGTCAGAGAGTGGCGATGAGAACAAAAAGGCTGAGGGAAAAAAAAACACAGACGCTCTTTGTAGAAATATTCAAATTTTGTCTGCCAGTGCCAATAAGCTCAAACTACCCCCACTGTACATTTTGTTCTCTAAATAAAGGGTATTTACATCCCTCACACATGGAATTACAGCAGTTGGTAGTGCTAGCTCTTACCAACCCCTCATCAATGTCTACCCGACAGTTGAATTCACTGCTGACAATCTATCCAGGTGTGATTTACCATTCAGTGGTGCCTTATACATCACACACACAGGCGATGAAAAGAGTAAGAAGTAAAAAAAACAAACAAGAACAGCTCACAGCACTAGAATTTTTTTGTGCTCTGTGTAGTCCACTCCTGGAATCACAGAATCATTATGGTTGGAAAGGACCTCCAGGGTCATCAAGTCCATCCTTTGCCCTACCACTACACTAACCACTACACCATATCCTCAAGCGCCACATCTATTTGTTCTTTAAACACCTCCAGGAATGTAACTCCACCACCTCCCTGGGCAGCCTGAAAGCTGTAACAATTTTCATGTTTATTTGCTTGTACCAAAGTTGTGCCAAAATTAGAAGTCTCTGATTCCAGGCCAAGACCTGAAGAAGACAATGTGGTTGGCACAGCTTTTTTGACAATCCCTTCAAGATCTTATTCACAAAACAAACTTCCAAATCAGTTTTCCAGCAAAGGCTCTTAATCTTCTTCCAGTTCCAGCCCCAACCCTTCCTCTCAATATTCCATTTTTCCATTGTGCTTCTCCTCCTTGTCCTTCTCTTTCAGCTGCTTCATGAGTTTCCAGTCTCACTCCACTGCTCCCATCTATTTGATCTGATCCTAACACTTTCTTTTGCCTCTCTCCCTGGCTGGCCTCCTCTCTGTAACCATGGGGAAAGTCTTCTGCAGGGATTACAGTGCAGAACACATCATGGGACGGGAAACTGGTTACTAAATTATAGTGTAACTCTACTGCAATTTGTTACTTAAATTTCCATATTTAGGTGGAGCAACATGAAAAACAAAGACAACAACACCATCAATAAATTTCTCCTTTCTGTTTTCAGAAATTATCTCTTAACACTACAGTTTAGGCAAAATGACCTGTCCCCTTTCCATCTGACTCTGAAGTGTTGGTTAGAAAAAGCCAATGTCCGAGGCAGTGTGGTCCTGTCTGCAACAAAGAGAAGAGAAAACAAACACTTATTTCCAAGTAATTTATTGGAGTAAAGTAGGCTATTTGCAAAGATATTTTGTTCACAGTAAGGCTGTTAATTAACTTAGATAATTATGCTCCAAAGCAAGAAATAAACAACTCTCTAAACTGATGTATCCTATCGTTACAGGTTTCACCACCAGCTGCAGAGTGGGATCAACCAGCACTCCAGCAAACAAAATTTGGCCTCAGATGACAAGCCACCCTTCCCTTCCACAAGTCTCAGGATCTTCCTGGCTCCATGGGACTCTTGCAGAAGCCCCTGTCAGACAGCAGTGATGCCAGCTGTGATACAGCAAAGCAGCCAGGTCCCAGCAAGGCACCTGAGAAACATGCACAGGAGATGTTAATCCCACAGGATCTGAACCACCACTCTGTCCTAAATGCTGGGCCTTCACCTGCTCTACCAAAGTTAATGGCATGAGTCACACTAATGATGGTGGCCTTGCATGCAGAAGAAATTCTGGTTGGCTGGTTTCCCTGCAGCCTGCCTTCTGCAAGAGTCTTACTGCTACTACTGCATCAGGGCACAAGTGGAGGAAACAATACTCAAAGCTGACATCATGCCACACACATGTCCCTGCAGTTACCACAGGAGGCTGTGAGTGGCAGGGAAGACTCAGAGGGGAAAGGTGAACCTTGCCACAGGGATTGTGAACACCAAAGGCCTAGACACCCTTAGAGGGGATTAAACATCTCAAAACTATTGAATGACTGGCCAAATAGGGCATTTGATAGGCAAAAGAGAAAGAACTTATTTCCATGCCAACAGAGCTTGATGGCTATTCAAAGGTACCCATCCAGAAGATTTTCATGAGTTGATGAAATGCACAGGCTTCAGATGAGCAAGTGCCACATAAACATAGCACCTAAAAAAACACAACAAACAAACAAACAAAAAAACCCCAGTAACATAGCAAGTGATTTTCAGCTTACAGAAGAGACCTTTACTCTGCTTTGCATATTCCTAGAAAAATGTCTGCTCCTCCTCTTTGTAGCATCTGACAGAACAGCTGTACTCCCAGTGATTTCTTGCCTTTTGGCAAAGAAAAGAATGGGCAGCTTATTCTCTTGTAAACCAGCCCCAAAACTCTTTTGGCAGGGGGACAAATGGATGTATCATGGCCCATCCAGCTCAGGCTGGATCCACTCTGCTTCCACCAAAAAGGTGTCTGCTCCTTGCTCCCTATGTCACATGTGGTGTTTTCTACTGCTTTGGCTTGTGACTCTGTATCTTAGCTAAACAAAACTCTTATTGCCAGCTCGCATAGGCAGGTTGTCTGTTTAACCTGTGTGTGTTTAGGCAGTGCTTGCACAGACCTAGGCTTGCATCACAAGCTGTGCCCTCCTCATGAAACCCAGTATGGATCCTGCCTTGTTCACAGCAAGTCACTCCTAGTCCACATTCAGACTCATGTACACTCCTGCCCAGCTCCTCTGCAGCAGGGCCCTAGCTCTGCCAGTTACTTCCAGCTGGGGCTGATACACAGGGTCATCCTTCCCTTATGCACCGCTGGCACACTTCCTTTGCTGGGCTTTGTGAGCTTTGCCACAATCCGTGGCTCCCATTTCTGGTGGTCCCTCTAGGTTAAGGCTCTGCCTCTCCTCATGTCAGCCACTCCCTCTAGTTCAGCACTATCATCACCCCGTAACACCAAGCCCATACATCATGTATGCTGTGTGCCAATCCCTCTTCCACTGCACTCACACTGATTTCCTAAATTCCCCCTAGTGGGGTAGGGATCTCAAGGGAGTGGGGAGAAGGGATGCCGTGCTCTGAGAGCCTGTCCTGTCCACCTGTACCTTCACCTATCACAGGACACCCTCTGCAGATCCTGCTTGCTTACTCTCCACAAGATAGGGGAGCTGCTGGGCTGCCAGGCAAGCACATGAATGGCTTCTCTTACTACCCTAGAGGTCAGCCCAGGTGATTGGGACCGAGGCTCCCCATGCCTCTCACCCCAGTCAATTTTTCACTTCCACAACCCTGAGGCATGGCCTGTTTTAAAAGCACCATGGGTTATTTTTATTTTCCTATAGAATAATGAGCACAGCAGCTAACTCAAGCCTTCCTCATGAACCTGGTTACATCCATGTGATGTTCCCACAAACCAACTCTTTCTCCCCTGCAGCCCCATGTGCCCATAGAAAACTCAACCAGGGATGAGAAGCAGCACTAATTTAGAAAACCAGGACAGATGTTAAACAACCAGGCCATTGATACAGGGTGAAACTTTGCTGCCACAAGACAAGGCATGTGAACATCTGATGCAAGTATGCAGTGAACACATCCCACTAATCTGTTACTTTCTAGCCTTCTTCTGCCATGTGAATAGATTTCATGTGGAAACTGCATATCACTTCTCCCTCACATGTTTCTTCTTGGTACCCACACCACTCTCTGGCTATAAAGTGTTTCCAAAATCCATGCCATCACCTCTCTGCTTTTGTCTCCCACTAACTTCAGTCAGATGCAAGATGTCTTAAGCTCAGTGACTTTGGACAATTCTTTGTGGGCACATGATCTGAAAATGAACTATGGGTTCCCATGATCTGTCTTTTCTATGAGACTCAGGTTTGTGGTGCCCCCTCAGATCTTAATCATGAGCTGCATGTAGAGTTCCTCTTACAAAGCGTCATAAAGTGCCTGGCTGTGATGCTCTTCACACTTCAGTCACAAAGTCCTTGTACCAAACACAGAACCAATAAGCTCCTCACTATTTGCCATACCATTGCAAAGGCAGCTGAGCTTGTGGAGCTGTGCCATGGGGTATTTGCTCTCACTTAATTCGTGATCTGGCATTTTGGCTCTGCTGAACCCTTGACTTAAGAGTACATGAAATACAGTTTTGCTGTTTCTGGAACACAGAAGCAAAACAAAAACTTTCCTTCCTTCAAAGAGGAGTGGAATTCTGACGATGGAACAAAAACTATGAGTGAGCTTCACTCGAAGGGACTGTCCACACAATGTCTGATTCCTTCTGTTGTAATTAAGATAAGAGAAGTCACTCAGGTCACAGTGCTAGTGGAGAACAGAGCTCCAGCAGTTTACTCTTGAGGGATCTCAATGGTGCAGTTTGTAATATGGCAGCAACTGAATGGGGAATGAAGTCTAAAGGACTGGATTTTTTTTTTTCCATAGGTGGCAATTGCTCTTGGAGATCCAAGCAGATGAGATTTTAGCTGGAGTAAGTCCCTGGTGCCTACTGGTACTAACCACCTTAAGTGCCAGGTATACTTTGGAGTACTGACTGGTCTCAAAATCAGTGAGAATTTTGCTTAGTTGAAGGATCAGCATATACAGGATCTGACGTGCAAAATTTAGACAGAAAAAATGCTGATCCTAAACATCCCAGCAACCAAACAAAAGTCCAAGCCACAGCTTTTTGTACAGATAATACTCCTAAAATGTATATAACCTATAATTTCTATTGCATTTATGAACTCAAATATTTAATCAATGCATCGCATTTCCCATTTTACTTACCTTTGTCTCCATCCTCTGGGGTAGCTGAATCAAAAGAGCAAACAAAACGTTCACAAACATGAGAAGCATCAACTCTTCTGCTCCAGGAACAGGTACCACTGTTTATAGACGAAGGAAATCTACAGTCTAAGATCCACCTGAGTGAGTCTGAGTTTCATGCTCTCCATAGTTTCATCCCCACAGGAACTGGTACTCAAAAGAGAGATCAATGCTTAAAATGGGATATAGTCCTGCTCCCAGAGTGGAGAGCTGAAAATGTTTTTAAATAGGCTGAACATAATGTCATCTTCAGTATGGTCTCCAGGCCACCATATTATACAACTCTCAATTCACTCACAAACACTGTGATTGCAGTTTAACCTGCATGAGGAGAAGATGAGGAGAAGGGATAAGAGCCTGCACACACCAGTTGGGTATCCACTTTCACTCTGCTTACACACTGGGCTCTGCCAAGGAAAGTGCTTTGTTGGAAAAGGATTTTCATCACCAGCAGAGAGGGCAAAAGCAGCTGTTCAGCACACCATCTCATCTCAGCTCCACAGCTATTTCCTTCCCTGTCCTCTGCAAGTGCGAAGTGAAGCACAATCTGACTTTGCCCTCTGGAGGCATGGAATTGGCACGGCGCAAAGACATACAGCCCGAGAAGTGACTGAACTATTGAATTGCCTAGTGGAAAATCTGATAAGAAAATTCATCTACAGCTTCCCATGAGCCAGAGGGCAGAGCACTGAAGGCAAGGCATCTTTGCTGCTCTTCTTTCACAATTAATTGGTTGGCTTCTTGGCTTCTGCAGGGCAATACTACCCTAGTGTTTTGTGTACTTCAAGAACATGGATATCAGTATGAAAGGCTGATCTTTCAGCACAAACTCTGCAGCATGTGATTTGAAATACTGCCACACATCTTCATACAGCTACTGGGACTGCACACATGGGTCCTCAGAAAGTGCCTCTCTGTGGTTTGTTTCTTCTAGCTCCACAGTTTATTCTGCTACCTCCCAGATCACTGGGAAGCTGCACAAATAAGCAGGTGACTAAAGACTCTGGGTTCCTCTTACTTAGCCAGAAACCAGGGCTGAGGTTTGTTTACTGCATGCAAATGGATCCTCACACACACTGACTATTCTCCAAGCAGAGAAACAACTTTGTTGTAAGCCTCCGAGGAAGTCCTGTTTAACTAGGATGAAACACCACTTACCTCTCCTTGCTTCCTTAAATGCCATTTATGCAATGGCCAAGAGGGCTTTGGGAAAACTTTTCCCACAGATATAGACTCAGCAGTGCACTGGTGACCTGAGTTTTGGGATAACTGCCAGGAGACACCAGGACATAGACAGGATCAGCTGTACAGCCACGCACATCACCTGGACACCTAGGAAGAGCCTTCTTTCTGCACACCCATTCCTCTACACAGCCATCCACCCACATCTGTTCATGCTTACCCAGTGGACACTCATGCCTTGGGTCCAGCCACACACCTGTGCACACCTCTGTACCTTCATGCATATCCTCAAGCACACACCAGTGTACTTGCACACTGATGTCCCGTGTGTGCTCTCCCTCACATGCACACCTATCTCAGTGCACATGTGCACACATTGACCCTCTCCATCCCACCTCCAGGACCTTTATCCATCTTCTTTATCCTCTGGTTCTGCAAGTATAATCATGCTATCAGGTCAGGAGCATGTGCCCCCCAGTTCTGAGGGTGGGTGTTGCAGGGCTACAAGACATGGGCAAGGGTTCCTTGCCAGCTGAGTGTACTCATAGCATGTTCTGACCCACAGTCCTGGGGTCTGACCCTCAGATCCATGTGTTTGAGCAAGCAGGAGGGAAATGACAGTAAGTTTGTCCCAGAAGCAGCCTGTGGAAAGCATGGCTGGAAGGATCCTGTGCCACAAGGATCAGGGAAAAGCAGGTCAGACCAGGGGTAAACCAGGTGTGCAGGAGTCCAGCTCTGTGTTGAGTTGCTGTTGGGGACCAGAGGTAGTAGGGTCCCCATTCTATTTTAGGTCCCCAGTTTATTTCAGGTAACAGCTCTATCTGCAGATTGCACTGTTACGCCCACATTTACTATCCCTCCAATGTCATGGGGTTTTTTGTTTGTTTGTTTGTTTTTTACATTTAATTCGATACTACGGTGAATACTGTGGCCAAGGGGAGTGGGGCTGGCAAGTGGTGACGCTGCCCAGTAACTCAGACCAGCAGCATCCCCTTTCACAGCGGTATCACCTCAACTCTCCCCGTCGGCCACCTACCGAACCGACCCCTAAGGCGCTGAGCCCTAGAGGGGGAAGCTTATGCGGAGACACGCACCGAATGTGGGAGATGCCCCAGCTCCGCTTGTTGCCCGCTGGTTCCCCGGAGCTGTACGTTCCCGACGGCGGCGGGATCGCAGCGCCCCGATGGCGCTGGAAACGGGGACCACAGGAGGAGGGTCGGGGTCCACAGAAGAGGGAAGGCGGGGGGTGCTGGGTCTGGGGGGGCCTACTCAGGCGGGGGGGTTGGGCTAGATGATCTTCTAGGTCATTCCAGCCCCTAATTTCTGTGATTCTGTGATTCTGTAATAGAAAAGTGTAATTGCGTCCTGGGCTGCA